>JAVTVY010004501.1:0-40364 GCA_036873755.1 Hanleya hanleyi
GTGTGGAGCTCGATGTGGCTTGTACACGGGGTGTGGTGGTGGTGATGACTGGGCTCGATACGGAGGTGACTGGTGCTATCTGTAGACTGGTTTGACTGGCGGTTGGAGTTCTAAGTTGGTTAAGTAGAGTGCTGACATAGGCTACGTCGTAAACACACCTCCGTACAACACACTCAGCAGGGTTAGCACTATCACCACAAAGCCCACTTGCGCTTTGCGCGTTTTGGGAGACGCTGTGTTCAGAGGCAGCTGCTGTTTGTCCATAGCACTGTGGTCGAACGCGGAATGAAGGATGACGGCAGTGGTGTCTGGCTTTATAGTCGTTTCACCTGGTTGGCAGCGACCCAGGAATTGAAGAAACTGGGCCAGCCTTGCCATTTGCCGAAATGAAACAGTTTGCCACGTCGACGTTCCGTTTTCAAAATCTGCTCCACCGTGCAGTAGTCTTGCTGTGTTTTTACGACAGGCTGTAATTCCGTGTCGTAAAACGTCCCCAGCAACGTTTCCTTGGAGATCTTCCAGTTCATAGACTCGCCGTCGGGGTAGGCGCTGCTTAATCAGGAAGTGCTCATCGCTCCAGTTGGGCAAGTAATCCTTTTCGAATCCTGCTCCTGACTTTACTGGATCCGTACAGGGTCCCTGACCTTGTACACCGCCTTCGTCGTTCGCTGCGATGGCCTGGGGTACAAGACACGCCGACTTGGGCTTCATTGGTGTTGGGTCACGGTAATGGGGGCTCTATACTTCGATGATAGGCTCTCCGATTGTAACCCTCACCAAGCCTGGGAGAACATCGATGTACCGCCTTGTATTCTTATAGGTGAAATATTTATACATGCGGCCTTTGAATGTCCTGTTGAACCTCTCCACCACGGAAGCCTTGGTCTCGTTGTACGTATGGAAGAAAAACACCTTCTGCTTCTTGAGAAAGGCTTGGAACGGTCTGTTGAGGAATTCCGTGCCTTCGTCGGTTTGCAAATACAAAGGTTTGCGCCTGGTCTTGAAGATGTCTTTGAACGCCGCTATGAGATTCGCCCCCGTTTTCGTCCGGATGGGTACCACCCACGCATACTTGGATAGGATATCGATGCACGTCAAGATATACCGATTCCCATCGTTGTGTTTGGCAAAGGCGCCCATATCGACCAAATCCGCTTGCCACTGGGCATCTATTCCTCCCACGATGACCCGGTTCCGTAGAAAATGGCGACGGACAGATCGATGTAAGGTATAGGTGTCTTGTTTTCTTAACCAATCTCGGACTTGGGCACGTTGTATCCCCTGGGGTTTGGCCGCTCGATAGAGAGCCGACAATGCACTATAGGCCGTCGGACTGTCCGGACTGTAGCATAAGTTATCCAACACCTTCTCCCAGCGCTTCATGGTGACAAATGATGATGGACCCTGGCTCTATCGTTTATTTATAACGGGTATCTTGGGCCGGAGTTTCTTTCTGATTTTCTTCGTGGACTTCCACAGTGGCCATGGTAAATGACCAGTCCAACTCGTCTGATGACCGCTTGATAAGCAAGCACTTCATCCACATCCACCACGGCATCTTCCAATGCAGACCATAGATCAGGGTGAGCGGGGTAAAAATGCACTGTACCTCCATCTAGAAGCCGAGCCACTGAGCGTAAGAAAGGCCGCCTATGTACAATATCGTGACACAAGGATGAGGTCGCCGTCCAGTTCACCAGACAACACCTGTTTGAATTTGGTCCAGCCCTCCCGTGACAGACGAATGTGAGCCGGGCACGGTTGTGTAGGGTCCGCATCACAGATGTCTCCCACCACCTCCTCCGTGATATCGACCTTATCCGCATACACGTGCAGGAAAACCTCGGGGGTCAAGCTGAGATACGCCAGTATCATATGCTCCGTCATGGTCAGTACGTGAATGGTACCAGATTTGACTGTCTCTCGTATTTATAGGGAGAACCCCGTGAGATCAAAGCGGATCAGGTGGTTATGTCATTGGGCTGACTGAGTTCAGCGCTGTAATCACGGTATCGTCGCCGGGTTCATGTAGTTGTGACTATGGGGTTCAGCCGCCGTCTTCCATAGCACGAACCCACGCTACTGGTCGGGTGATCGGTCGTCCGGTAAATAACTGGTCCACAATAGGCACTACTACTTTCTCCAAGGCTGACCACACAGAGGGAGTTAGCAGGATACTTCGCGTAGGCTCTTGGTAGCGGCCCAGGCGTATGTGGACGGGCGGGTCGGAATATACGTAGATGGCATTGTCCAGTTGGATGAGGTCTCCGTCCAACTCACCGCTCAACACCCGTTTAAATTTAGTCCAGCCATCACGCTGTAGCGTCACCGTATTCGATAGCATCTCAGCGGGCGTCCAGTAAATAGCTTCATCGTCTTTGACCAGGGTGACTTTATCTTGATAAATGTATAACCTCACACTGGGTGTAAGAGGCAGGATGGCTCGTAGGTACATTGATATGCTTGCTGTAAATGTCGAACGGTGAATGACACACACTCTGTCTGACCCTCGTATTTATAGTGTCAATACCACAGCGCCAGGGTCAATAGGGCACAGACTAGTATGAGGCCAACCAGCCGGCGCTGGTTCCGGCGTGAGCGCTCCTGGTCCATAGCGCGAGCATCAAGGATGGCTGTCATAGTCCAGTAGTGGTGAGTGATGGCACGCCTCTCCATCGAGTGCACTCTGTGGAGGACCGCTTCTGTGAACTCGTTCAGGATCTGGCGTCGTCCCTCGTTGTCGTCGCCATCTGCAAACATGGACCGGACCACTGCTCGGTAACCCGTGAATGAATTCACCACGGTGGCATACTGTAAAATGCGAGTCGCATGGGGCTGGATCTCCGCCATGGCTCTGTAGAAATGAAGGTGTGGGATCCAGAGGGACGTGTTTTATAGACCAGATGTAGCTCTACGGGTGTAGTCCGTGATACGTACTATTCTGATGGGTTAGTCCAAAAAAAGGGAGCAACAACAACAACAACAACAACACAGATTACAGATCAATCCTTTTCCAGGTCACGCCCGATTCACGCAGACCGGAAGTGACGTCATACACCTGCGCACAACCGTGATGGGGAAAAAATGGATATGACCTTGAACTGATCACGTGACCTCCCCGTGATGACAAATACCCAGAACCAAGTGAGTACATGCATCCCATAGTCCCAGGTCACGCCCGATTCACGCAGACCGGAAGTGACGTCATACACCTGCGCACAACCGTGATGGAAAAAACCCAGAACCAAGTCAGTACATGCATTCCATACAGGCAGACGAGGTCAAAATACTCGCTTGATTGGCTGGTCAGGTCAGGTAAGTCACAGTGCTCCGCAAAAGTAGTGCAATGAATACTCCCTACCCTAAAAATCGACTCCTTTTATACGTTTTTCTATAATCCGCCATCTTGTCCCACCACCCACCACACACGCCGCCATCTTGTCCCACCACCCACCAAGCCGCCATCTTGTCCCACCACCCACCACACACGCCGCCATCTTGTCCCACCACCCACCATCCACAGCCGCCATCTTGTCCCACCACCCACCAAGCCGCCATCTTGTCCCACCACCCACCAAGCCGCCATCTTGTCCCACCACCCACCAAGCCGCCATCTTGTCCCACCACCCACCACACACGCCGCCATCTTGTCCCACCACCCACAGGCCGCCATCTTGTCCCACCACCCACCATCCACAGCCGCCATCTTGTCCCACCACCCACTTTGCCGCCATTTTGAACCCAGCACCCACCACCCACACATAGGCCGCCATTTTGAACCCAGCACCCACCACCCACACATTGTACCCATTCACCCCATCCACCATCTTGTACCCAGCACCCACCACCCACACATTAGGCCGCCATCTTGTACCCAGCACCCACCACCCAACTCTTACATAAGATGTATATTGCCGCCATCTTGTACCCAGCACCCACCACCCACACATTAGGCCGCCATCTTGTACCCAGCACCCACCACCCAACTCTTACATAAGATGTATATTGCCGCCATCTTGTACCCAGCACCCACCACCCACACATTAGGCCGCCATCTTGTACCCAGCACCCACCACCCACACATTGTACCCATTCACCCCGTCCGCCATCTTGTACCCAGCACCCACCACCCACACATTGCCGCCATCTTGTACCCAGCTCCCACCACCCACACACACACACGCATGCGCACACAACCATTTGTGACGTCACCCAAGGTTCTGCGCATGCGCAGTGAGGCGCTATGCCGTGAATTTACTCCTTGTATACTACTTGCGTGTAAAAAAACAGCACAATAATTTCAAATATAGCCAGGATGGTCAAATATATCAAACGCAATGGAATGTTTCCATCGTTATCGATTATTCATCTACAAGTATTAAACTATATCAGCAATGTTGTAAATAAAGACTATTAACCGTATAATTTTTCAACTAAATATTCAGTGACCGGCCTACTGGTCATCAAAGAAATGACCCAGTTAGTTTGAAAAAGATTCTATGTAGCCTTAGCTGCATGACCACTATATCTTATTTCCCATGTCATCTTCTGATCAGGTAGGCCTTAGCTGCCTTTGCCAATTAACATTTCCAGAGGAAATATATGATTTACTCCGCTGCGTACAAACGGTTTCTCACCTGGAGATATGGGAGATTTAGGTTATTCTGAGAGCATTTCATTTTTAGACGAGCGGCCGGGGCCCTGTTTTGGGGAATAAAATGCACCCCCCGTACACAAAGGCAAACTATATATCATTTGAAAGCTTGGACTCTCTTCTTTCAGGTGAGATAGGATGTGGTGGTGAAAAGCATTGCCGTATGCTGAAAAATTTAGGAAATGCAAGAATCATTGGATTGCTTCTTTCTACTTTTAAAATGGGGGTATACGTATTAAAATGACTATATCTTCACTCGTACCAGGCATATGGTAAAATGGTTGGTGTCAATTGATTGCGCAGAGTTTCTTCAATTGTCTATTATCAAAAAGTGTTATGACGTCATTGACCTTTGACGTCACAGAGGGGCCTTCTCCAAAATACAATTAAATTGCGTCAAACGCAATGAAAACTATGTCAAAAGTGTTTTGTGGGTGAAATACTTTGTTGTTAAATAGCTAAATTGGTTCTTATGTCGAATTTAGTCATCGGTCAAATACTTCGGCAAAGATATGGCGAGATTACCTTTTAAATCCTCAATATAACGAGCGTCATTCACCATAGGATATTAGGTAAAAAAAACCCCACTAACTACTGCATTAGAGGACGGGTTTCTCGGATGTCAGCCATCAAAAATAGTCTAGTTCCGTGATTTAGACATTCAGTCGTTTGACGTCGTAGCTGTATATATTGTTTTGTCAAACGTACAAATTAGTTTAAAATTGTAATGGGGGATCGTTTCAAAATATCCACCAAGCTTATAAATCACACATACAATAGGACAGCCCCGAGATAAAACCCTTCAACAGAATAATAATACTTATTTATTTCAGACACAGATGGTCTATAGAATGAACAAATAAATAATAAGATCGCAGCCAAAAGGCAAATTACTAGCGCGTTACATAGATTTGGCGAGACCAATGACAACTAAACGCGAAGTCTGAGACAAATCGGAAAGCCGCAAAGTTGTAAGTAAGAAGTCGTTTGTCTACATAAGTCTGTTCCGTAAAGAATTGATCTGGCGTCGAATATCCCTCAGATGAAGTGAAAGTAAAATGAAAGACAAGATTCAACTGTATCCAAATATATTTTTACTTCATTTATGTGATTTTTTCTGACTTGGTAAAAATTATTTGACTTTTTGTATGGTTACTCATAAGTGACAAGTCAATTTGAATCTTGCATTTAATTTCCTCGATTGTGCACGTTGAAACAGTGAGTCTGTGTTGAAACTCCAAGTATACACACCTTAAGCTTGCATCAAGCATTGGAAAGTGCATACGAAGTTTGAAATATATGTATTAACGCAGTGTGACGTCACCGGACCTAGATATGATCGCAACAGACCACCATAGAATACCATGCTTTATTTGCAGTTTACTCTGTGTAATAAAATCGTAAAAAATAACAATAAATATTTTCGGACATTGTTTCCAATGGTCTTTTATTTGATGGAAACTTCACCTCAGGGTTTACGATCACTAACTGGGTACAGAGTTAATCACAAACATGTAAGTAGCACTAAAATTGCGCGGGGAGTGCATTATAATCAGCGAAATATGTTGTTGTATGTGACACGCAGTTTTTTCCCCCAGTTGTATGAGGAGTACGAAGACCACAGATGGCTGCAATAGATACTGGTACAGTACAAGAAAAGTTGCTTCTTCGCATCTTTAGAACTTTCGAGCCAAAATGTTGGCACGAATGCATAATGTTCTAGTTTGCACAGATATATCATAACTGTCAGTGAGATCGTTGAAGATAAAATGATCAAGATATTTGGCGTTGTCAACGTAATTCAGCTGTGAGCCAGACAGTTTAACAGAGTATGCTCTCAGGTCATTGAACTTTATTGGACGAAAACACATGCATAAGCATTTCTTACTGATGAAGACAATATTATTGTCAGTCGCAAAATTATCACATATATCAAGTGGATTCTAAAGGCCCTTGGCAGAGGGACTAATAAGGCAGAAGTCGTCAGCGCATAATAGGTGGTTAAAGAAGACTCCGGCTACATTACATCCTGAAATGGATGGAGATATTTTGATGTCGAGTTCATGTATGTAGACATTAAAGAACGTTGGAGACAGAATTCCTCCTTGGTGAACTCCATTTCCAGAAGAGAACCCTCCGAGAAGGCATATCCACATCCTGGTGGCCATGATAGGCGCCATTGTCCACGTGACGCCAGGTCAAGGTTAGGCACTGGCTAATACTTTAACATTGGCTCTACTGCAAAACCCGGAAAATAATTAGCATTGTGGCTTTCAAAATACAAAATATCCAAACAATTTTGAAGATGTTATTGTCTCGGAGTTAAAGAGGCATTTACAAACACAAATCGTCGCATGTAAATGTCCGTGCATAAAATAATACAGCATTCAAATGTTAAGAAATGATTCGCTTCCTAAGCTCGGCGTGACGCCACATGGATCATGACGTCGTGTCTCACCTTTTGTCGTTAAAGACTTCGATCTCTGGACTGTTCTATTAATATTTATGACATATAATCTCCAATATTATTATCTCGCTTGTTCTGTTTCGCACATAGTGTCAGGGCAGCATTATCGCTCCTAGAGATATTTATGCAGTAGGTATTGATACCAATCTCAGAGATTTATCTGCTTTGACACATTTCGTGTGTACGCTGTTTACCAGTGCTATTTCTTCTAATGTCTGCTGTGGTTTTCAAGGTACATAAGGCCCAAGTTCTGTACAGCATTATTACTGTTTTATTATCAGAAGTGTCGGGACAAAATTTTCGCTCATGATCTTTTGTAGGTATTGAAAAATACTAGTCTCCATTCGATTTTATCGGATTTACACATTTCATGTGTATTCTTAAACAGCGCTGTTTCTTATAGTGGAGCCAAATCGTCATTATTGTGGTGTCTCTTCTGTACTGGAGGTCCGTCGTTAACAGGAGCTAGGAATTCGTATAGGCACGGCTGATGAGTATTCTTGCAAACTTAAATAATATTACTATGAATCTCAGCGGTATTATTCTGATGTTTGTCTCGCATCATGCCAGAATCGTTATCTGAAAGACATACGAACAAGGTCATGTCATCATATGGCCACTTGTAGGTAGAATCCGTATTCAGGGTTGAAACACGCCAGTAACGTGGCAATGTTAATGTGCCAAAACAGAAAATCTCGAATTGAGATTGGTATTTTTCATTACCTAGGGAACTCCAGAAGCGAGAATTCTGTTCTGACACATATGCTAAAGCAGTAATAATAATGAACAGAATTCGGACCTTACGGACCTTGGTAACTACGGAAGACAGCGCTGAGTACTCATGAAATGTGTCAAAGCAGATGAATCTGGAATTTAGTTTGGTATTTTTCTATACATACAAAACTCCAGAAACGAGAATTCTCTCCTGACACCTTTGATAAAAAAAACGCAGTAATAATACTGTACAAAACATGTATCTTATCGACCTTGGAAACTGTGGAATACAAGCGTCTAGTCCGTCATTCAATATTCAGCCGTCGCCCATTAAACAATTTCCGCATCCATAACCCAATCGCCTAATTCATATAATAACATTGGCGCTAAAAGGATAAATCATAATATACGTCAAACTAGGTTGATTTCCTGCAAGGAGCGGTCAACAGTTTTCAGTGATGCCAGCAAGACATCACGATGTTCCAAAAATATCAAATCCGTATCGATGATCAGTATTCTTAATCCATATGATATACGTTGTAAAGTCGTTATCTAGAGTATGATTTATCTCAGTCACGCTTTGATTGTGCCTGCTCATATGAAAACTATGAGGATATTGAAATACATAGGTTCATACGGCTCCTACCCCGGGTTATGCGGAATCAGACACAAGTTTCGAAACGTACCGCCATAGATCTTGCACGCTACGCTCGTATTTTGCTATCAGCATGCGATATGTATCGTCAAAATTGAAAAAAAATTCGAGTGGATGCGCTTGATGATATAGCCCTTTTTTACAAGTTCATTAAAGACATTGAACGAAACAGCATACATGTGAAATGGGTCAAAGCAGATAAATCTCGAATTGAGATTGATATATTTCAATACCTACAGAACTCCAGAAGCGACACATTTGATGAAAAATAGTAATAATTATGTACAGAATTTGGACCTTATGGATCTTGGAAACTACAAACGACATTAGAAGAAACAGCGCTATTAAACAGCGCTACAGGAGAAACATCACTAGAAGCGATAATTCTGCCCGAACACCATCAACAAACCGCAATAATTGTGTACAGCAGCACATATGTGAGAACAAGCGAGATCATAATATTGGAGATTATATATCATTAATATTAATTGTATTGATGATTAGACTTGACCCTTGTTGAGAGTTCTGCTTGGGATATACAGAAGATATACTCCCCAAAATACCCGAAACAACTGCTTTTGGGTACATGAATACATATCAGGCTGTTGTAGGGTCAGAACATATCTGGAGAGTGGGTATGTTTGTGTGCATTTTCCTGCGTGATATTAAACCTTACAATTAGGTTTCCAAGAACATACTGTTGATGTGACAATTTTAATGTTAATTTTAGATGACCCCTTAAATAGTTTTGAAATGTTCAAGAGATGGAAAATCATTGGCCTGTAAAGTGTAGTTTATAGAACACTGTATCCACAATATTATTATTAAAAGTGGTAGATTAACAAGAACATACTGTGGGCAAACATGTAAATTGCAATAGTAATTATGAGATGACCCCCACCCACCCACAATGATAATCAAGATAACCTTTGATATTGCTTTAAAAGTAACAAAAGATAAAAGAAATCATTGAAATATACATATAAAGTCATAAAACATTTTTATCAAGTATTACTGAAGTCAGATGTTTGACAATCTTAGATAAACGCTTAGTAGACATTGAAAATGTATAATTTTGACAGATACTTCCTGTTCACATATTCTATTCTCTATGGTAGTGAGAAACTTTATATAGCCTGTACTTTTTCATGCAATGATACACAGTACCTGTGGCAATGATTGTGACGTCATGATTCACGATAGCTCAACAAAACTGTTATCAATCGATTTCCTGTTTAATGGAGAGAAAATTGGTACCTCACTATTGTGCATTGGTGTAAAATGAATAAAGTTATTAACACTTAAGCAAACCCACCCCCTTTGTTTTTTCGTGACGATAAGACTCGATATTGGTTCGTTTGAATGGATTGTTTTTACCTTACGGCAATATATTTCAAGACCACATCCGGTCTAACAAAAAAGTACATTAAATAAGCTTTCAAATGACATGTGGCCGTGTGTACGGGGAGTGCATTTTACTCCTAAAATAAGGCGTTTTTTGCAAATCGCCGCTCGTCTATTTCGCCTATAAATCAGAAAAGCATTGATTATCATAAGGCCATGCCAAAAGGGCAACCCAACCCATTCTGTGTTAAACTGGTGTCTCGATTGGATGAAAAAAGATTTAATAACAATTTAAAACAAACTAAAACTGAAGCCATAGTCCCAACTGATCTTCCGTTTAATATTTACGTGCTTCCGCTAAAATGTCCACACGGAATATTTGGTTTACTCCTTTACATTGATTTGGCCGAAGGTCATCTGAAACTTGCATAGTTTTAAATTGCTGGTGATAATTTGGAAAATTGTCCTTTATGCGATATTTATTTGTTTAAATATCATAGCTTATCATTTTAGTCTATTAGAAGAATATATGAATGTTCTTTTACCCAATAATTTAGTTCATTATGTGAAAGAATAAAAACGTTCACATTCAGACTGAAATATTGATGGATTAAACAGATTGGACCAGCAGGGCGAAATTTATGTGAGTAGAATCCCATTTACCATATTATGAGCATACTTTTAATCCGTGTTTTACAGAGTATCACAGAATAAATAAGTTCCAATAGTTCTGGACAGATACGACAGGACAGGGATGATTTAGTGGGTATTGCCCAAATATTACAATTTCATATTAAACTAATCCCCCTTTAATCTTGGCTGAGATAAAAATCATCACGAATATTTTTTTGTTTTATATACGTGTGCACGCAAAATATTGGACTGTTGGGTCATATCACTTATTGTAGTTAAATGCCTATCAAAAAATTATTGTAGTGTTTATGTTTATCAATTTTCGACGATTTTTTTAATTCGTGTTAAATGATACCTATATTGGCACAAACTGGACACATATCCAAAACGTTCTCACCATACCCATTGATAGATGTACATATAATGGCTCAGTTTTACATTATTGGGAGAACAGAGCTTGCATGTCTGTTCACTGACCCGTGATTTCAGTTGATCAGCTACTGGGATGTATAATTTCACTTTGCCCGATCTGGTAAACCTGGAGACTATTTTGAATTGGTGATAACTGACATAAATGTACATATTGTGATACCCGTATCCTGATATATAGGGACCTGTGTACATTATCGTTCATGTTGTTGTTGTTCACTTCACAAGGCTTCACCCTCCCGTTTTGCTGGAGTGACAATGTGACTTTTTCGCGATGTAAAATGGGACTATTGAACCACAAACATTGACACTGATATATAAATACCTTAGATTATTTAATATGGTGATCTGATCTGCCGCGTAACCTATTGACACTGATATATAAATACCTTAGATTATTTAATATGGTGATCTGATCTGCCGCGTAACCTCTGTAGTTTCCCTGACAATTTATCTCTCTCCTCGCCCAAGGTCGCCATTGTGTTTCCGAACTTTATATTACGGGGCCTATGTCACGGCCACCTAGTATGCAGAATTTCTAGTGTTCGCAATGTTTAATGTTAATTGTTTGATTCTGATGACAATAAGTCATTCATATAATGTTTCTGATATTTCTGAGGCTGTTCTAGTCGTTAAATACACTGTTTTACCGGAGTATTGTGAGGAACTATTTTCTTTGTGTTGACCGCTTTGCACTTCGTGTCGAGTCGGCTTCAACAAGAAATTGTTCTGTCCACTTATATATTTCACCTCCGCTTGAGAAATTCACATTGGGGTTAGTGTTGTTCGTTACTATTATAAAATCTATAATAATTCTTCTTTCTAAATTAACATGTTTGGTGGCTGAAATTGGCATAGTTATTTAGGAATAAACGACTGAACATCGTGTTATGGGTGAACCGATCTCATCACAGCTATTATCAATGGCTACTGGGTTGCAGCTACCTATTTTGCCTCAGCTACAAATATTGTGCCTTTTTCATGTAAAGTTAATTATTAATCCTGAAAATTTGAAGTATATGGTTGCATAAATAAGTAGTTTCTATGTCTGTTGGTTAACTGTTTATTAGATATAAGCCATTTTAGTGCAGTACTGGGCCGTATAGGTCACGTGACCAGAGGGTATAAATACGTCCGCTCCAGTATATTTGGCATATGACAGTCAGCCGTCGACGTGTGAACACGCACAATTGAAAAGGTATGCTCCCATACTATAGCATTCATTTTATACAGAATAGGTCTGGACATAATAAAGTATGGGGCATTACAATCTGTATACTTTACACTGAAGGATTATATATGGATGTACATGTATTGTATATTTGGCTGCCATATCCCACCATACTCACAGCCTGGCCTATAGCCTGTATCATATTAAGCTATTGATATAGGCTGATACTGGAGTACCCCTGTTATACCATTTTTCAAATCCATACTAGTTGTTATACCATCGCCATCGAATGAGATTTCATTTGCCGATTTATACTGGATCATGTGGATACAGAATATACAAGAATAAAACCAGTTTATTATTATTATTGCACTTCACTCACGACTTGTGTGGATTCTTACGGGGTGTACGATTATCTGGAAGACGGCTGAAGCTTACACTGGTGTCAGAAGTGGGATGTTAATATAATTAACATCCAGTGATACGAATAGGCTGTGAGTGTGGTGGTAAATTTTATTTTATTCAACAACGAGGGTGAGAAAATTTATCCACATAAATAACGAGGCTAAACATATAGCAGTTTCGAGCAAATATGGCAACACGTCCGGACCCTGAAATAATTATTCAATGTAGAGAGGAGGCTGTATTAGATGAACAGAATAATCCAGACAGTTCCGGGGAAGAGGAATACCAGGAATCAATTGCATCTTTGGATGATGTACCTGATGAGGGAGTAGTGGAAAAACGAGAGCAAAGGGCCAGTAGGAGCAGAAAGCGAGATTTACCAGATCTTGCTTTTAGACATAGGCCCAGTGTGTCACGTGACCATGGGTATGGTGATTTCTCCCCAGTGAGAAGTGAACGTCACTCTCTTATAAAAATTAAGCCAGAGCCGTATGATGGAAAACATGACTGGGCAGAGTACTATTCCCATTTTATGGACTGCGCTGAGTTAGGGTTGTGGACACCACGAGAAAAAGTTCTCTCCCTTGCCGCCAGTTTAAGGGGGCCAGCAAGGACATTCTACATTGGACTTAGGGAAGATGAAAAACGATCATTCTCGGTGTTGGCTAGAAAACTCGAGCAACGCTTTGGCAGTAGCCGCCAACAAAACAGGTGGTTAACAAAACTTGAGAGCAGAGTTCGCCAACCAGATGAAACAATCTCAACCTTGGGTGACGACTTGCGTCAAATGGCTCAAAAAGCCTACTCTAACCTCGGTACTCCAGCACAAGAGGCATTAGCACTGAATCAGTTGTACAAAAGCATACCGGTTGAGATGAAATGTAGATGTTTCGATAAATCATGCAGGACCATAGCAGAAGCTGTAGACGTTATCGAGCGCTATGAAGCCTTTGTGGTAGATAAGAAGAAAACAGGATCAATTAGGATTATGCAAACAAGTCAGCCTGAGCATGTGACTGAAGCGGCTGACATGAGTAACTTACAGGAAATGCTTCATCGCCTAGAGAAACTCGAGAATAGGGGCAATGTTGCTTCTTCTAGGTACAGGAGTCAAGGAAATTCTTATAAACGTGGGAATGGAAGCTGCTTTATTTGTGGCGCGGCTGACCATTATTGCAAAATTTGTCCACAACGTGCACGTGATGGAAGCAGGGCAGCTACATCACAGGGAAACGAGAACCCGTCTCCCTTGTAGGCCAAAGGCAGATGGACGAGGAGAGGCCTGAACTGAACAGGGAAATACAGATTACAGGTGAAGATACAAATCTTTCAGGAAAACCTAATGAAAAGAGAGTTACTATTCGCATAGGTCAACTGAGTAATAAGATTGGAAAGTGGGACAATGGCATGTTTGTTTCATCTATGGTAGATGGAATCAAAGAACCTGTGCAATTATTAGTAGACAGTGGTTCGACAATGACATTACTTTCTTGGGAGGTATTCAACTCTATACCTCAGGTGTCAAGGCCAGTGTTACAGGGCTTATCGAGTAACATTCAGGGAGCGAATGGAGAAAAACTTCAGATATATGGAATAGTCAAACTTGGAATGAATCTTGGAGAAAATGTGTATCAGCATAGTGTGGTGATTTGTGACATAACTGTGCCTGGGATACTTGGACAAGATTTTCTTCTGAAGTATGTTTCTAAGATTGACTATAAATGGCTGAAACTGGAGACTGATAACTCTTCTATCCCATGTTGGATAGGTGGCGAAGAACAAATGACATGTTTAGTACAAGTCCGGGCATTGACTACAGTTCCAGGACACACTGTTGGATGGGTACCAATTAGTATTCCAAAGAGTGAGTACCTGGCCGTTACTGGGTTGGTTGAACCTTCAATGGAGTTGTTTCACGAGAAAGGTGTTCGGATGATGAATGGAATAATCGATACACAATCGACAGAGTTATCAATTCTACTGATCAACCAGAATAGTGAGGACATCACTATTTATCCAGGGATGAGGCTAGGGACATGTGAATCATTATACGAGGTAGACGGTGATATACGTTGTACGGTGGCAACATCTGATGAAGAGTGTCCCCAGCCAGATTCTGTACCAGAGCACCTTCAAGATTTGTTGGCACGAAGTTCAACTTACCTTTCTCTTGAACAGCAAGGCCAGTTAGCAGAGCTTCTCATAAGGAATCAGTCAGTTTTCTCAAAGTCAGCAGATGACCTTGGACGTACGGATAGAGTAAAACACACCATAAACACAGGAAGTGCAGTGCCAATAAGGCAACCACACCGTAGATTACCGCTTGGGAAACATGCAATTGAGAAAGAGGAAATACAGAAGATGAGTAGTCGCGGTGTCATTGAACCATCCACTAGTCCTTGGGCCTCCCCTATAGTACTCTGCACCAAGGAAAATGGAAGTCCTAGATTCTGTTTAGACTTTAGAAGGCTAAATGATGTGACTCGAAAAGATGCATACCCTCTACCAAGAATTGATGAATGTCTAGATTCTCTCTCGGGTGCTCGCTGGTTTAGCTGTCTCGATTTGAACTCAGGATTTTGGCAAATTCCTTTAGCTGAAGAAGATAAACACAAGACTGCTTTTACAACCAGACAGGGTCTCTATCAGTTTACAGTTATGCCCTTTGGTTTGGTGGGTGAAACATTCGAACAGGTGATAGAGAGATTGGAACGAGTCTTCAAGAGGCTCAAGGAGGCAAAATTAAAACTGAAACCCTCGAAGTGTATACTCTTTCAACGATCAACAAAATTTCTGGGACATGTAGTATCTCATGAAGGTATCCAGACTGACCCAGAAAAACTGTCAGCAGTACAAGAATGGCCTCAACCTCTGAACGCTAAACAAGTCAGGAGCTTCCTGGGATTATGTTCTTATTACCGTCGTTTCGTCAGCGGATTCGCGGCAAGGGCACGACCTCTACATAAGCTTACAGAGAAAGGCGTTAAATTCAACTGGAGTGCAGAGTGTGATCAGTCCTTCAGGGAGCTTAAGGAAGCCTTATTGACACCCCCTATACTGGCATACCCACTCCCAAACAGGCCTTTCATCTTGGACACTGATGCCAGTGACCAGGCAACAGGAGCCGTGTTGTCCCAGGAACAGAGTGGCATGGAGCGAGTTATAGCTTACATGAGCCGTGTCTTAAATAAGCATGAGCGGGTATACTGCGTCACCAGAAAGGAATTACTTGCTGTTGTTGTTGCACTCAAGCACTTCCATCCATATCTTTATGGACAGAAAATCCTATTGAGAACTGATAATGCCGCTGTGAGTTGGATGCAAAATCTCAAACAACCCACTGGACAAACTGCCAGGTGGTTGGAGGTATTAGGGACATACAATTTAGAGGTAACACACCGGGCTGGACGCAGTCATGCCAATGCGGATGCATTGTCACGAAGACCATGTAAGACATGTGCCAAACAGCAGCAGTTGAATGTTGACTTGGAAGAGGTTACTTGTGAAACGGTAGATACTCACCTTGAATCGGATGTACTCAACGAAGAACCTGCAGGGCAAGCAATGGCAGTAACCAGAAGTAAAGCGCCAGTAACCGAGGGACTTAAACATACCATGGCGATATTAGAAGGGTGGACACCCAGTGAAGTAAGACTGAAGCAAATAGAGGATAAAAACATTGGTCACATCTTACTTACCTTCGAGGAAGGGAAAGACCAACCCGCATGGTCCATAATTTCACATCTGTCTTCCTCCTTCAAGACCCTTTGGCGCCAGTGGGACAGATTGAAGATGATTGGAGGCATGCTTCATCGATCCTGGGTTGACAGTTCTGGAAAGACGGTCTATCAGCTGATAGTGCCACTAGCATATAGGAATGATGTACTCATGTATTATCACGATATCCCATCTGCTGGACACCTTGGAGTTGACAAAACGTTGAGTCGAATCGGGCAGGCTTTCTACTGGCCTGCTATCAAGCGTGACACAGAGGAATACTGTCTTCGATGTGACAATTGCACTGCTAGGAAAACACCTAAGAATGTAGGGCGAGCCCCTTTAGGGAAATATCTTGTTGGAGAGCCCATGGAGAGGGTGGCAGTTGACATTCTAGGCGCTCTACCTCTTACACATAGTGGCAATAAGTATCTCCTGGTAATTACAGATTGCTTCACAAAATGGACGGAGGCAGTCCCGCTGCCTAACCAGGAAGCTTTTACAGTTGCTAAGGCATTGGTAGACAACTTCATATGCAGATTTGGAACACCATTACAGGTCCACTCAGACCAGGGGACGAACTTTGAGTCTTTGCTCTTCAAGGAAATGTGTGAACTTCTCCAAATTAACAAAACACGAACTTCCAGCATGCGACCTCAATCAAATGGAACTGTCGAGAGGTTCAACAAAACTGTGGCAACCATGTTGACAATGTATTGCGAAAAGCAACAACACAGATGGGACGAGTTCCTCCCACAGGTGATGATGGCATACAGGGCCTCCAGACATTCAAGTACAAATAATTCTCCAAACATGATGGTATTAGGCAGGGAGGTTGTCATGCCTCTTCAGGCAGTCATCCAGACACCCAAGCAGGAGGACCCAGAGATGAACCCGGAGCAATATAGCATGGAGCTGAGAAAGAAACTTCGGATGGCTCATGAAGTTGCTCGTGTCGTCCTCAAGCAGAAAGCGGAGTATCAGAAACGCCATTACGATATCAAGTCTAAACAGAGGATATTCAAGGCTGGACAGGCAGTTTGGCTGTATAACCCGGTGAGGAAACGTGGTGTTTGTTCCAAACTTACATCCCAGTGGCAGGGTCCTTTCGTCATTGTAAAAAGGATAGATGACCTAACGTACATGGTGAAGAGGTCACCTAGGCAACAGCCAAGGGTATATCATGTGGACCGTCTAATGGAGTACAAAGGCAGCAAAACGCTTGCATGGAGCAAGCGAATCAAGGAATCAGATAATTAGGATAATGGTATATCCACCAAATGTTACAGAATCGGCCATGGAATGTGAAGAATGAATAACTCATGGAACCAGTGGATATGGAATCCGAATGGAGAATTAGTAAACCATGGGGTATAGCTAATTTTGCGGTCCAGTAAAGGCCTGATCAACCTAGGACTGGCACGCAGTGGGTTGTCCAAGTACTGCTTGCATGGGGCAAACGTACAACATGGTGCTCTTATGCATGGAGCATGGTTCAAGAGTTCTTCATATAGGTGACCGATACTGTTTCGCACTTAGGATTCCATATGGGGTGGGAGTAAGAGTACTGATACCGTTGATAGTTGTATCATCAGGCTCCCTTAATACATGGCTGACCACATACATTCTTTTTCTTGTTTGCAGAATGCCATCTACATCCATGAGACTGGATTGTCGTCACTGTGGAATGGAGTTCTCAAACAGTAAGGACTTGAGAGTCCATTTGCAGTCCAGCATACATCCTAAACTCGAGGTCATCTGTGTTTTCTGCAACCAGGGTGAGAACCGCTTCCGACGGATGTCCGAGCTTCAGCAGCATGCCAGGAAATATCATAGTAGTGATGTGCGCCACTTACCAGGTGGATTCTATTCCGAGTCCAACGGTTTTCTGGATGACCTTGACCCCTCTGGAGTACCTGGATGTGTCGAGCCGTCCAAGATGGGATTCCTCGCTGTCCATGGAATCGAGAAGATTGGTTCGGCAGTGGGTCAAGGCATCGAAGCACACTTCCAGGACCCTGTCGGAGTGGGAGAGTGGCTGGAATACTGCAAAACCAGTGCATGAGGAAAGACCACAAATTAAGCGGGCAAGGAAAGAGTATGACCCCTCAGATCCTGCTATTAGCCTGTCTTTCACACCTGTACATATTAAGATGGTTTCAACCGGATTCATTGTGTGGTGTAAATCTGCGTCAGATATGGAAAAACCATGGGTCAAGGCAGAACTTGGGAATAGCATTCTCTGTGAATCGCGCGCCATGATGGCCATATCAAGGAAATTAGCAGTCCTCGAGGGTCAGGATATTCCATCACTACCGATAGGGGAAGGGGTCAAAACAACAGAAACCCCTGTGCTGAGAGCAATATCAACAGCTCTTGGAGTGGCTCTGAAATACATAATTTATGTTTGGAGATTTTCAAATCCAACATTCATCCAGAGGTCTCCTTCCCAGTTACGCCAGTCTGAGCAGTCTCCGGAACCAAATTCATTATCCCCTTATTTGGATGCAACCCACCCAATTCTGTATGGCGAGTGTGATGATTGTGACTTTGCCGGTCTATCGCCTTCATGTTCTGTACCTACTGCCACGATTTCTGTGGGTCCGGTTGTTCCAGCATCTTCAGGAACTTTCAACTTGCCAGTTTCAACAACATCTGCTGTGTTGTCACCATCAATGGTTGTGCCGAGCCTTGTTCCCCTTACATCCATGTCCATTCCAGACTGGAAATTTAATTCATATTTGCCTTCAACAACACCAACTGGGTCCTCTTCCATCCACTTGGACACCACATCACCTTCTCAGTCTGTTCCGATTCAAACTTTACCAATCTTCGGTGACCTGCTAGTTCCAACATACACGCCAACACCTATCACCACCAAGGTGATCACCCACACAGCATTGCCACCGAGACCACTGTCTACTCCTGTCTCACAGTCATCAGCATGCCCCCTCGATCAAGTCATCTCGTCATCTATTTATGTCAACCCTGTCTCAACCTGTACTGTTACATCCAGCCTGAGTGTTGCACCTTTGCCAGCCATTCTGAACATTACATCAATCCGCATCCCTTTGATAACTGAGCCTATCTCCCTGTTTCCTCACCAGCCCCTTCTATGCCATTAGATCTGACAGCCAGGCCAGCGACAGTAGTCAACAATGCATCAACACATCCGCCAAATTCAGCTGTCCTTAGACACCGGCCACCTGTGCTGGAAACTGAGAAACAGAAACGTGCCAAGGAGATCCTGCGCTATGGCTGTATGCCCCTTTTACCTCCGGCGAGACGGGAATGGACCAATGATGAGCAAGTGAAGATTCCGGTGGGCTCAGGGATAACATCATGGCCATTGCCTGGCGGGATGAGGGTTGATGCAGACCACCGGCTGACGCAGTGGGAGTTTCTTTCCACGTGGATGGAGGTCAGTCGTGGCCGCCCGGACACAAAGATGGCTGACTCTCTTGACATATATAACATGTTCGCCCTACCAGGCACTGCATTGGGGGTATCTCGGTCGAATCCAGACCAGTCTGCAGGATTGTTTCGCAGAGTCCGCTTCTACCTCTACAGGTTGTTGGTGGAAATTGCCCTTGGAAAGGAGGTGCCCTGGCATGAGGAAATCCTGAATATGTTTGGGGCCTTGTCAGCAATCAGGAACACCGACACTGACCACTTGGTGAAGATCTTGGACGATAGTGGCATCAAACTTCGGCTTGAAATCTGAAATTATACATATTTATCCTCAATTATTTCAGGAAAGTTCTCACCTATATTCTTGTGGGTTTACCTTTATTGTGCAAGTGAAATTATTTTAACTTGGTGTGAATCTTCTGGAGTATTCACTTATTCTACATGCTTACCATTACCGGTATGTGGATATACAATTATGTTCTCTGTGGCATATCAATACCTACCTTTCATATTCCTTTGGATTTGCACTGCACCTGTGGACACTTACCTGTGTCAGATGTATATATTCGGTGCACTGAATGCAATTTGTGGATTACCATGGATACTTAACTTCCCGAGACGTTACAGTGACTTATTACCATGACAGGTTATCTTCAGGATGCTTACTTGTATAAATATTTCTGTGGTCGCGTATACGGTTTCATGGATTATATTCATATTCGCACAGGACATTACCATTCTTTTGACTCTGGATAACAAACTGTGTTGCTTGAACTCAGGAGAGTTCAGGAATTAAGTAGGGGGAGGTGTGATACCCGTATCCTGATATATAGGGACCTGTGTACATTATCGTTCATGTTGTTGTTGTTCACTTCACAAGGCTTCACCCTCCCGTTTTGCTGGAGTGACAATGTGACTTTTTCGCGATGTAAAATGGGACTATTGAACCACAAACATTGACACTGATATATAAATACCTTAGATTATTTAATATGGTGATCTGATCTGCCGCGTAACCTATTGACACTGATATATAAATACCTTAGATTATTTAATATGGTGATCTGATCTGCCGCGTAACCTCTGTAGTTTCCCTGACAATTTATCTCTCTCCTCGCCCAAGGTCGCCATTGTGTTTCCGAACTTTATATTACGGGGCCTATGTCACGGCCACCTAGTATGCAGAATTTCTAGTGTTCGCAATGTTTAATGTTAATTGTTTGATTCTTCTTTGTGTTGACCGCTTTGCACTTCGTGTCGAGTCGGATTCAACAAGAAATTGTTCTGTCCACTTATATATTTCACCTCCGCTTGAGAAATTCACATTGGGGTTAGTGTTGTTCGTTACTATTATAAAATCTATAATAATTCTTCTTTCTAAATTAACATGTTTGGTGGCTGAAATTGGCATAGTTATTTAGGAATAAACGACTGAACATCGTGTTATGGGTGAACCGATCTCATCACAGCTATTATCAATGGCTACTGGGTTGCAGCTACCTATTTTGCCTCAGCTACAAATATTGTGCCTTTTTCATGTAAAGTTAATTATTAATCCTGAAAATTTGAAGTATATGGTTGCATAAATAAGTAGTTTCTATGTCTGTTGGTTAACTGTTTATTAGATATAAGCCATTTTAGTGCAGTACTGGGCCGTATAGGTCACGTGACCAGAGGGTATAAATACGTCCGCTCCAGTATATTTGGCATTAGGACCAAATTTGAATAAATGTAGCACGCTTAGAGTCAAAACTATTTTACAGGGGCGGAAATAAGGGTCAGTGATCAGAAATGACTGATCAAATTTGGACACTAACCAATCAAAATGCCATAGCAATAACATAGACAAATTCACTGATCAAATTAAAAGCTCCTAATAACGAGCTCTGACCAAATTGTGTTCCCTTATTTCCAACCCTCGTTAACGAATGTTAACCGTCCGGTTTTCATGCAGGGGCAGAAGACTGGAGGTTATATCAAACATTCACAATCGGCTTTAACTATAATAATATTTTTATTTATAATATTTAGTACCTAATTATTTATTGCTATTGATCATGTGTGACTTAGATCACGATAGTGCCAGTCGATGGCAAAAAATAACACCAGAAAACAAGAAACTACAAACTCTTCTATTCTTTGTAATACAGGCACAGCACACTGAAGACAACACACGAGTAAGACCAGCCATGAAACAGAACACCTATGACGACAAATATTATGAAACAGCACCAAATGGAGATGAACATGATGAAGATCATCATCGTCGGTCCACAAGAACGTCCAGAATACTCGACCCTGTACCACGCCAGACACGCTACCCCACCGAACTGAGCAACCAGAATACCAAATCCTAAACCACACAGACACGCTATATATGACACCGAAATGACGCCACAACACAGAATATCATCCTTTGACTTTCACACAATATAGGACGTAGACCTGCCGTCCTGTGCCCCAATACACACTCCAAGCAATTGTTACAGGCACAGATTTCTGGAAGAACCCACCCTGTTCCCAAGGGCGTCGTTAGGGAAGTCGATTAGAAAAATCCTGAAGACGCCCATGGTTCTCCCAGTTTTTTCTGGACGGCTTTGTGCGTACAAAGGGGTACCAAGACAAAGGAATCATCCACGCGATTAGACCTACAGTGAACTCATATTTACTAGTATAGCTTAACCAAAAAACCCGAAAGAGACTTACGAACTTGTACATAGCGACTCTTATTTACTTCTATTTATATCTCCTGCTAATCTATCATTGTTATCTATCATTATTTATTTATTTATTCATTTATTTATTTATATATTTAGCGCTGGAAAAGATATTAAAAGAAAACAAAGAAATGTACCGCGAAATCCAAATAAAACATTGAGTTGATGGGCCGCGAAATCCGAATGGGAAGCGGGCCTTAAACTACAATTTCAATCAATATTTGGCATATGACAGTCAGCCGTCGACGTGTGAACACGTACAATTGAAAAGGTGTGCTCCCATACTATAGCATTCATTTTATACAGAATAGGTCTGGACATAATAAAGTATGGGGCATTACAATCTGTATACTTTACACTGAAGGATTATATATGGATGTACATGTATTGTATATTTGGCTGCCATATCCCACCATACTCACAGCCTGGCCTATAGCCTGTATCATATTAAGCTATTGATATAGGCTGATACTGGAGTACCCCTGTTATACCATTTTTCAAATCCATACTAGTTGTTATACCATCGCCATCGAATGAGATTTCATTTGCCGATTTATACTGGATCATGTGGATACAGAATATACAAGAATAAAACCAGTTTATTATTATTATTGCACTTCACTCACGACTTGTGTGGATTCTTACGGGGTGTACGATTATCTGGAAGACGGCTGAAGCTTACACTATGTACTACATTTTGCCAGTATTCAAGCATAGGCCAAATGATACTGTCTTTGATTACTGGGAAAATATAATACAAAAATATACAATTATGTCAGCTATCACCAGTTTAAAATAGTCTTTAGGGTTAACCCTACCTGGCCTGGGGGGCATTATGGCTCCCACTACCAAACTTTCTGCGCTATCTCCGGAACGACAAAAAATGGAGAGCTGACACTCCGTGACTTTATAGTTTATCGTATTGGGGTCATTTTGAGCCTATTTGCTTAACCCCCCGAGCAGAGGATCATGGGTAAATCCAAGATGGCGGCCACGTGGGGTCCCAGAAATGTGATGTTTTTGTCATATTTCTTCAAAATTTCTGGTTTTCCACATTGAAAAGCGGGCAAAAACTATTTTATTTCACATTACATTGATATTTACTAATTTATCATGCAGCTTTTGCGGAGAAATTGCAAAAATAAAAATTTCGGAAAATCTGACCGAAAAATCGACCAAAACATGCCGCTTTTGAAAATGACGTGACTGTGACGTCATCAAAGCGGCCATCTTGGATTTTTTTACATTTTCTGGTAGAGCTTCACCAAGGGTATAGTGTGATAAGTTTCAGCCCCCTAGCTCGAGGGGTAAGAAAAATAATCGGGGGGGGGGGGGGCCATTACGGCCCCCTTCCCAGGCCTGGACAGGTCCCAGAAAGCCCAGGCCAGATAGGGTTAATAGATTGGGCAAAGTGAAATTATACAACCCTATAGCTGATCAGCTGAAGTCACGGAGCAGTGAACAGACAGGCTCTTCTTTGTTCTCTCGGTAATATGAAAATGAGCCATTGCTCAAAATACCTTGTATCTTTAGATGGGTAAATGGCCCCAGGTCAGGTGCAATACAAAAGTACCAAAATGAAATACTTTCACTACAAGAAATTTTTCAACTGGCATGAATGAAGTACAATATTATATTGTATACTCAGAAAATTTTCAAGGCACTGAGTCTCATGCTTCTCGAGTAACAGGGCCGTAAAGTAGTGCATTCGTGCAAAATAGTTGATTCTGAGGTGAAAACAATTCTTATTGTTCTCTGTAAACATATGAAGATAAACGATAACCAGAAGCAGATTGGTCTACGACTACGTACTGGAACAGCGAGTATGCTGTATCAAGCTGGTTCTGGTTAACGTTTATCTTCATATATGTTTATAGAAAGAATTATGAGGTGTTTTCGCCACAAAATTGGCGATTTTGCACGAATGCACTACTTCACGGCCCTGTTATTCGAGAATGATGAGACTCAGTGCCTTGAAACTTTTCCGAGAGTACAATATAATATTGTACTCCATGCCAACTGAACAATTTCCTGTATATGCAATATTTTATTTTTGGCACTTCTACCCCACCTGTTTTGGGGCCATTCATCCATCTAAACATACGGGGGGCCCTCGGTGGCCGAGTGGTCTAAGGCGCTTCGCTGGTGACCGTTAGCCTCACACCACTGAACCGGCACGGGTTGGTCCATGTGTGAAAGTTTGTCAGTTACTTGCCGAAGGGCGGTGGTTCTCTCCGGGTACTCCGGCTTCCTCCACCAACCAAACTGACTGTCACCGTATGAGTGAAACAAACTTAAGTGTGACATTAAGCCAAATTCCCTCCCTTCCCTCTAAACATACGAGGTCCTTTTACATTTTACTACGATCCTATTTTCCGTCAGAGTACAATATTTATTACAGACTTTGAGAAACCTGAATGGAGGCGCTTGTTGGTAGCTCTGTTTGACAAGTTTCTGCAATAATATTAGGTGGCTTTGATTAATATCGTCACAGTCTGCAGATGATCAGTAAATAGGACAATAATTATCTGATGTGCAATAAAATAGTTTTAGTCACTTTTATGCAGAAAAGGGCAACAAATTTGAAGGAAAGTGCAACTTTTCAGCTTCACCCTCATGACCACCATTTTGAACCTATCATGATGATGTTCTGGTGTTGTCCAAATCGGCTCCAAATAATCTCATCACGGCAGGTTATGAGGTCGCAAGGTTCCAAACTCTTAAATTTGTTTGTAACTGAGCACAAAGAAACGTTAACTCAGTCTGGTTTCGTGTATTGCAAGTGGCATAAACGAACCCACAGTACCTTTAAAGAGGAACCAGGTGGGCCCATTTTGAAATCCAAGTTGGCAACCAGTGGTTCGACCGTGATGGTGTCATAAAAATGTTTCCTGAAAATTTCAAATATTATTCCCGAACATGCATATGAACCCCAGTTATGCTACACAAGCTGACAGACTATACATTTTTTGTTCAACTTCTTGATTCATCTAACCATGCACTAACCTTTTTGTTTAACATCTGTTTGCCGAAGTATGCCTGACAACGAATTAAAATGATGCAACATGTTGTACGTTTTCTTGGGATACCTAATTTCCTCTAGTCACCATAAGATTTAAACGCTATTCTAGACATCAGATTGCGTTATCAAACCTAGAGACCGTCTTCGACATTCTCCCATTTCCATTGCATTTGGATTGATAAATCCTTATCTTACGTATACTTAAGTTTCAATAATTTAACCAATCGTATAACCCAAGAAATCTTCCCATCAATAAGTTTCGCATCATGTTAACGTCAGCTCCCCGTCCCCCTCCCCCCAAACACAAAACTCTCTAAACTATCCCCAGAAGAATAAAAATTAGGAGCTACACTGTGTGACATTATAACCTGTCATAATAGGGTCATTTTGAGTCTATTTGCCTAGTTCTCCGATTTATCACGCAACTTTTGGACGTCAATAAGTGCGTCGCCGCCTGGAGTAGTAGTCCGCTTTCTATCTGTCAAACTAGACAGGACAAGAGACGTGCTCTCCGCTGAGTAGTGACGAGTACTGAAGCTTGGTCGGCTCAAATTAAAAACATAAATGTAATTAGACTTAGACCAACAAACATGAAGGTACAGTCAAAATATTAACACGAATATTTATTCAGGGACAAAATAATAACATATACACAACTAGATTTTAGTTTATTTTATAAACACAAACGCCACGCAAGAAAACGAAAAAAAGAAGAAAGATGATCAATATTGTGAAATGTTATCTGTTAGAATAAGGACAATCCTTATAAAAAAAATCGCGCTTCTATTACTTGGTGTTCACCCGGTTTACGGTTTAGGACGAATGCATCAATGATCCTAATTCTGTGGGGGAATAACAGTCCCCCAAATTTACATGCGATGCACCATGCATGTCGGTCTGAGGCGGTTACTCCCAACAAAGACCAAAGGCAGGAGCTATACCTTACCCAAACAGCACTGGTGTGACAATATGTTTTTGCGGTAACTTCGATGTAACATTTCACAAATCGAAACAAGACAAAGAAGATCGATTTATTATCTTGGATATTACTATTACCGACACAAATTTAACACGTGCGTTATGATCTTGTATTCTTGTTCTCCTTTAATTTGTCACTTAATTAATATTAATTTGTGTACATATATTAGTTAATTTAGTGTGGCATTGAGCAGCAGTAACATGTTTACATTTTGAGAAAGACTTCACTCTGCACTGGCTGTAAATTATATTTTTGGCATAGAACTCTGGAGGGTTCCAGATTACACATGAAAACACTATAGGGTTGTGGAGGATTTTCCAGCAACTGCTAAAGTACCGGTAATCAGGCAAGCCCTGAAATGTTCCAGGCAGTTGTTTACTGCCTGGTGTAGGACGTCATTTTATGAAAAGATCTCTGTGGGGTATATATAAAGTGAGTGCTGGTAGCAAGAAGGGAAGGATTCAGCTTGTGACCTGACAGTGATATATTACTGTGTTTCTCGGCCTGTGAGTTGAACTGTATCAACAAGTGACGTTCTGTAATATATAGAAAGATTGTATTACAGCCATCTCATTGAATGAAACTGGTAGAGGAACTTTTGGACTGTCGACAAGTGTTTCAACGTAAAATCGTTTGTGTAGAAATACTAGTTATTCGAGGACGAAGTGCTGGTTGAATTCCCTTGTTTTAGAGTTACCGAAATTGGACTTAGACGTCGACCGTCCCTGGAGTTGGACTGCTTTGTGAAGTGTGAAACGCGAGGATTTCACAAGGAGTGGACAACAGGATTGGACACAGGATAAAGGAACTGAGAAGAGTTATACAAACAACGCTAGAAAGCAGGCGGACTAAATTGGACACTTAAAACTCACTTGCAATTGCATACGGTCGGAATGCGGTCGACCTTGTCTTTTATTTAAATCTATTCAAAGCGATAAACATATGGAGGATGAAACGATTATTATATGCGGAGATTGGAATTTAGTCGAAGACATTTCTCTTGATATGTCAACCTATACTCGAATAAATATTCCTAAATCAAGACTTGCAGACCTGGATGTCAATTTTCAATTGTGGCTAACGGATATTTGGAGGGAACAAAACCCATTTTCTCGTCGATTTGGCTGGCGTCAAAACACAAACACAGGCATTAAACAGAGACGTCTAGACTATTTCTCAAATACTGGCGACATACAATTAAGTACTGGGGTGAAACCTCGAGGCTAAGGTTGTCGGAACAAACAGAGATTGACAGAGATCAAGTCATGGTGTTGGTGGATAGGTGGGTGGTCACGATACTTGTAAAAACTCTTGAAGGATCTATAAAGCACCCATGTATCGCCCCTGCTTAAATGACAGGCTCACACCAACCATAACTGGAATAATTCAAAATAAAAATTGAGTGCTTCATTTCGCCCTCTGTCAGTCTGAAAATTAGGTATACTGGGTGAAGCCTGACCGCTAGGTTGCAACTAAATAGACTGATTATAACGCACACACCTTTATTATGCATTTAATACTCACTCGTCTCCCAATACTCATAATGTTTTATTCATTTTCTTCACACCAGCTCATCTCCACCCGGCCATCTTTTCATACCATTAATCTCTATTATAAAAACACACAAAACAAAGCCGAGGGCCGGTGATCCAACGTCCCTCACGCTCATGCCGAGTGTATCTACTTTCCCATCAGCAGTATGTATCCTAGAATTGACAGGGGTGGTGCCAAAATCTGAGGGCGCGGGTTCGAGTCTCACACGGGACTGACCCATCCAGCACTAGTATTTGTGCTTTACCACATCCTGAAAATAATTGGATAAAAATGTTATCTACTTTCTAAATGGCATTAGTATATATATCCAAACACAGATAAATTTAAAACAGTAACTATACCAAAAGTCTTGATGTTGTTCCTTACAAACACGGATTTTACATCCCATGGCACTGAGGAGCTTCAACATTATATTATTCCTACGAACCTGGATTCTCAAATCAAGGGAGATAACTCCCCGAGCCCACACACATTAACACCGTACCGAGTGTTCAAGTTCATCAATTCCACTCCCAATACTCATCATCTTCACCACGGCAAGGTTTCTATTTGTGAGCCAAAACCGAACCCTTGACCAACTTGCATAGCAAACCGCGTTCCGCCCACACTCCAGTTACGTGACCTAGAAAAACTGCGCTGATTGTATATAATACGTTTGGGTTTTACTTTCGCTGCTAAACTATTCGCTGATACCGAATGTAAAATATTTAATCCAACCACGCATAACAATATAATATTAAGGGATAGACCAGTGAAATTTTATAGAAATCCGTGCGTTTCAACCCAATTCAAGTCCTTCAGTGCGAAGGCGAGGTCGGATACACTGACTTCGCGGACCGCCTTGAAAGCTTCGGTATTTTCTACATTTGCCTGGCTTGTTGGATGTTTGATGGTAGATGAATGAGTTTATTTTCTCTTCAAATAGATTTTGTTTTAAACTATATTTCCTTTATATTTATTAATGTTCATGGTTGTTGAAAAGGTGCAGGTTCATCTGCCACTGGGTATCGCACAAGCTATGGTGTTTTCGAATCTGTTGTCACGGGCGCCATGGTCGCGGTGCTTAAGTTATATGATTGGTCAATATGTGCAGGATGCCGCTGTGTTGTCGCTGATCGCGATACATAATTTGCCCAAGCGTACCAGGGGCTATATCTAGGATAGAGATACCCCTGGTTTTAGCGAGGGTGAATACTCATACGTATGGTTGGCCATCCCTGTCAGAATTCGTCATTTAGAGGCTGCCTCTAAATAATATATACCATGGTATAAAATGCCAAGCCTGCCATAATTCGTATTTAGAGGCTGCCTCTAATTATTTTGTACCATGGTATAAAATGCCGAGCCTGCCATAATTCCTATTTAGAGGCTGCCTCTAATTATTTTGTACCATGGTATAAAATCGCCTCTAAATCGCCAAGCCTGCCACAATTCGTATTTAGAGGCTGCCTCTAATTATTTTGTACCACGGTATAAAATGCCGAGCCTGCCATAATTCCTATTTAGAGGCTGCCTCTAATTATTTTGTACCATGGTATAAAATCGCCAAGCCTGCCATAATTCCTATTTAGAGGATGCCTCTAATTCATTTTAGCCGTAAGTCGTAAATTTTCTCCTTCTTATTACTTCCACCAATGATATGCGCTTTCACAAATTTGGTGCCGGGCTTTACGCTCCTCCCCTTTTTGATTTGGCGGGAAATGTAGGGCCGAAATGTAGACGGAAGATGGCGGATCCGTCGAGGCTCAGGTCGCCAAATGCACCTTCTAATCGCATGCAGTTGATGAGAGTTCAGAATAGACAACGCGACTTAAACATCCTTCTGAATGGAATCCGAGAGCAGGCAGCAGCAAATCCCCGACAACCTGATGGTGATCGACTCATCCACAGGCAGACGTACTCAAAATCCTACCGTCCTGTGGTGTGCCGGCACCTGAGAGCACGGCACGGCAGAGGACGGTCTATACATGTATATAGCATATGGGTCAATGCATGAATAGCCTACGAGAGCTCATGATCAGCACAGCTTGCTTCAGGGAGAGCTGTTCAGTCACCTATTACGTGATTCGTACCCAAGACCTTACCCGTCCTGTGAATCGGATTATAAAGGCGCACGGTCGATCGTCTAGCCTCGCCAGGGTCCCTTTATTTAGGTGGTGTTAATAAATATATACGACTACTCTCCGTAGTTGGATACGTAATTTGTTTCTTTATTTGAGTATTTATCTACTCCCCGTAGTTAGACCCAGACGGAGACTGTTAGCGCCTGCACAATTAAATAAAAAACGGACAAGTGAAGTAAGTTTCACATTCTTTTTGCAGACCTTTTCCTAAAATATTGAAGGACACAATGAACACATTCTATTTCTGACTAAAGTAATATTGAATATAATATTACGAATGTGTTAAAAAAATTTAAATGCTTGGAGGTTTTATTGGTTGGTGCATTTACCGTTATTGCATTATTAAATACCGGTACCAGTACTTGCAAGTGTGTCAATTGTCATTGTTATCTGGTGTATGTTTTAAGGTTTAAAATCTATAGATCTATACGGTTATTTTAGTTTTTCTATTCACCCCCTCATGTCACTGATATCATTTGTATCATACATTTAAAGATTCCGAAAGCATTTCCGATTTCATAATATTTTTAAAAAATGCGAAGCAAAATGAAACACTAACTTATATACACATTTAAAAAGCATTTCATGTCCAGGCTGCTGTCCACCGTTTTCATAAAAAAAATATAAATTTATCAAAGCAAAATTAAGCACTAAATTATATCAACAATTCAAAAGCATTTCATATCCAGGCTGCTGTCCACCGTTTTCATAAAAAAATATAAATTTATCAAAGCAAAATTAAGCACTAAATTATATCAACAATTCAAAAGCATTTCATATCCAGGCTGCTGTCCACCGAAGTCACAGCTGGTTTGTTTGTGCTGTAAAAAAAAAAAACCACACAGAACGTGATGAAATTGTTTTAACATTACAAGCGTCTAGTCCGTCATTCATAATCCAGCCGTCGTCCATTAGAGAATATCCGCGTCCATAATCCAAAGACCTATTCCATTTTCCACATAACAGTATTAGCACCAAATTCAAAAAGACAATCATAGTATACATAAACATAGGCTTGTTTCCTGCAAGAGAGAAGCGGTCAACAGTTTTCAATGATGCCGGCAAGACATCATGATGTTCCAAAAATATCAAATCCGTATCGCTGATCAGTATTCTTAATCCATAATATTCGTTAGAGTCGTCATCTAAAAAAAAAGATGTATCTCAGTCACGCTTTGATTGTGACTGTTCATATGAGTACCATGAGGATCTTGACGTACATGGGTTCATACGGCCCCTAGCCCCGGGTTAAGCGGAATTAGACTTGTTGGTTTTGTACATGTATAGAAAATAAATGCAGTGTTTTGGTGGGCAGGGCAGCGAATCCCTGTGTTTATAAATCTACAGAATTAGTGTATGCCTGGCTGAAGAAGTGTCTTGGTCCGTCTCCAGGGTGCCGTCTGTCGCCACATGGCTTGGTCGCGCCAGTATCCGTTCTGTGGTGTGCCGTTTTTCCCCTTTGGAATCATATACTTTGCCTAGGAAAATATACGGATAGGTCTTATTTTCGTATATTTTGCTGCACAAAATGTGCCGTGTATCTGTTAGATAAATATTAAAATATAATGATTGTTATACAATTATGTACAATCAATTATATGTGGCCACGTATACATTTGATTTGATCACATAAAATCAAGTTTGAGGTAGATGAGATTTTTAGCGAGACTATAAGATTGTATATTCATTTAAGTTTATAGCCACTTATAATCGTAATCTATTGTGAATTAGCAAAGTCTTCATTAAATATACCTCTTATGCCATATATTGTTATCAATGTTGAACGTAATCCGGTATAATCAATCAAGTCATTATTACTATTATGAGAGGTCTTGTGGAGCGTCAATCGGTCGGTTACACGGTCAGCGGGAATCCAAACTGCATAAGCCGCCGTCTGAAGTGCCGAGCGTTCCCTGATGTGCCCCCCTGTGCGTTAATAAAACGTCTCCTGAAGTGCCCAATGGTCTCCTAGCCATGCAAGATTTATCCCCCTTATAGAATGTTCTCTGGTGTGCCGTGCTGTGATGTGCCGCTTGGTCGCGCCAGTATCCGTTCTGTGGTGTGCCGTTTTCCCCACTTGGAATTATATATTTTGCCTAGGACAATATACGGATAGGTCTTATTTTGGTATATTTTGCTGCACAAAATAATCGTTGTTATACAATTATATGTGGCAACGTATACATTTGATTTGATCACATAAAATCAATTTTGAGGTAGATGAGACTTTTAGGGAGAGACTATAAGATTGTATGACTGGAGAAATCACAAATAGAATAGAATCGTTTATTTGCATAAAAGTTGTGCCCATCAGAGCTAAAACGCAATCATACACACATATAAACACGATAAAACATATATAACTACAAACATCAGACAGCAGATAAAACATGCAAATATATAAAGGGTTTCCATTTACCCGAAATTAAAATACCCCTGAGTGAGGTGTATATATTTATATGTACATTAACCCAAGAGGCTGAAACAGTTGTAGACAAATTTTGCGATTGTTTTAGCCATGATAAAATTTGACCCAAATACGAATTACGGAGAAAATACCAATAAGAAGCTATATTCATTTAAGTTTATAGCCACTTATAATCGTAATCTATTGTAAATTAGCCAAGTCTTCACTAAATGTAATGAACGTAATCCGGTATAATTAATCAGGTCATTATTACTATGATCAGAGGTCTTGTGGAGCGTCAATCTGCCGGTTACGCGGTCAGCGGGAATCCAAACTGCCTAAGCCGCCGTCTGAAGTGCCGAGTGTTCCCTGATGTGCCGTTAATAAAACGTCCCCTGAAGTGCCCAGTGGTCTCCTAGCCACGCAAGATTTACCCCCCTTATAGAACGTTCTCTGCCGTGCCGTGCTGTGGTGTGCCGCGTGCTCTGATGTGCCGTAAGATTTTGAACCCTGTTGCAGAAAGTCCATCGGAGAATAGCGCGAAGCACTCTTGTCTCTTCCCATTTATTCACGTGACCATATCTCTACGCTTGTTACAAGTTTACTCATTGGTCAAATTTAATATTCTTGATATGACATCGAGTTGTTTATGACTTACGGCTAAATGAATTAGAGGCATCCTCTAAATAGGAATTATGGCAGGCTTGGCGATTTTATACCATGGTACAAAATAATTAGAGGCAGCCTCTAAATAGGAATTATAGCAGGCTCGGCATTTTATACCGTGGTACAAAATAATTAGAGGCAGCCTCTAAATACGAATTGTGGCAGGCTTGGCGATTTAGAGGCGATTTTATACCATGGTACAAAATAATTAGAGGCAGCCTCTAAATAGGAATTATGGCAGGCTCGGCATTTTATACCATGGTACAAAATAATTAGAGGCAGCCTCTAAATACGAATTATGGCAGGCTTGGCATTTTATACCATGGTATATATTATTTAGAGGCAGCCTCTAAATGACGAATTCTGACAGGGATGGCCAACCATACATACGCCCTCTAGAGAGAATGTACACGCCGTTCAGCACTGTCCGTTCAGCACACTGCCCACTGACATTATTTTCTCGAAATCTTTCCACAGTTATTCCATATCACACTCAGCCCTCTGGGCATTTCACAAACGGCCCTTTGCGTTTTTTAATTATTCACAATCGGTTCTTTTTCAGGATTTAATTATTCATCGGCCCTCGCTCGGTCTCAGTCCTTAAGGCCTTAAAAGAGTCCTGCCAGACCTACTCGCTAAGCATGCATGACCCTCATCGGTAACAACCGAACAAGCTAGCTCAGCGCGACCACTTTGCAAAAGAGATGTAAACACTTCTTCAATAAATATTTAACCACGCTGGCTATAGCAAATTTTAACAGAACACATTCATGCATAATATTGAAGTTTATAGTCCTCGCAATGCAGCCGAAACTACAGAGCACTTCTCTAAGTCATCTGCTCGGGTCCGAGTCAAATCAAATGAGGTCGCGAGTACCGGTATCATTTCCTCCCCTAGAGCGTACTGAGGATGTACTTTATACAGGAGCAAAAGCTAAAAATGGGACTTCATACCGGCCCTGCAATTCGTGCATATTTCTTTTAAATAATTGGATTGGAATTAGTGATCAATCTATTCTGATTGAAAATCAGTCTATTAGATTGAGAATTCCAATTTACTATGATCTACTAGATTGAATGTTATAGATCAGACTGAAAATAATTTCAGTCCCACCGACAGATTGACATTTTAATCTGAGAAAATTGAAATTAGGGACATCTTATCTTTACATATTAAAATGTCAATCTTTTGCTACGATTGGAATTATTTGATTGAAAAAGAACAGAATGAATCTAATACAAACTGAACAATCAATCTAATGAATTATAATAAACTGGAACTTTCAATCTGACAGATCGATTTTCAATCAAAATAGATTGATCACTAATACCAATTTAATTATTTAAGACAGAACGATCAGCTTCTGTTTTCCTTTTTGTCAGCGAGGAACTGGTTATTGAAAGTTCAATTTTTCTCTCTTGGATGACCTGGATTATATCCCGGTGGTGAGAAAACTCTAAATGATGCTTTATTACAATGTTTCCATGGATATGGAGGATTTAGAAAATAATGATTTATGTATAGATGACAAGAACTATTTCGAATTTCTCAAAACAAAGATAAGAATCGCGACCATTCCCTTTTCGGTAGCCAAAAGGATTAAATTAAGGAAGAGAAAATCAAGAAAATGAGAGTTTTAACTAGAAAACGGCATTGCCTAGATCGCCGGTATAAAATTAATGAGAGATTTCAAAATAGTTAACGTGAGCTAGAACAGACCATAAACTGGAATGTAGAAAAAAATGAGAAACAAATGAATATTAATCCCATAACCACTCTGTAAATCTTATAGATACAGAAAAAGCCTCGTGCGAAATATCTATCTCCTAATGTCAAATGCCAAAACAAAAACTTGTAAGTCGCCGGGATCTGATGGTTATACTGTTGAATTTTACAGTTTTTTGGGGAGAACATTAGAATATTTCTATTAAGATCGGCCCGACAGACTGGAACCGTATCGTCACTACAGCAACAAAGCTACATTTCTTGCTTACCAAAGGAAGGTGAAGAATTGCAGTCCAATTTCTCTACTGATCGTGGAATATTTAAAAAATATCAACATGCATCTAATGAAATTCGGGAACTACTTCCATCTTTGATAGACGAAACACGGAAAGATTTCATGAAGGGGATCCCGGGAGTCTCCATAAATAAGCGCGCGCCTCCTGAATAAATTTACTTCTTCATCTGGTCTCCAATTAAATGTAAGCCAATATCTGGCAGTTTGGATCGGCAATAAAAAAGGAAGCACTGTAAAACTCTGTCCTCAGTATCGTATCACCTTAAGTTTTGGTTAAGTTAAACTACTCGGAATATGGTTTTACCCGACGGTGATGGGTGGAATTAACAAATTAACAGGGTGGATGTGCACACAACAATCTTTCAAAATATTTCAGGCGAATGATGCTAGACATTTCAAGCATTTTAGCATCGAAAGTGAGAGCAAAAGACCATTTTGGCATGACACACTGAAAGCATGGGATCGGTGAATCAAAAGCAAAGCTAACAACAACATTGAATTGAATAATCTCTTATTTGAAACTAGGAGCTTATGGAGCAAGTTTTCTGTCTTTTGGGCGTCTCCGGAGCAGGGAATCTACAGTATCAAATCGGCCGATATGTTACTCTGCTGCGCTATCATTCATAGCATCCCCAAAGAAAAAAAGAACACATGTAATGAACGGAAGCTTCCTTAGAAACATGGTGCTTTTGGGAACTGAATTATAGAAATTGCCCAAATTATACTGATTGAAGTTTGGTAAAATTCCGTTCAGTAGTTCTCTAGATAGCTTGCAGACAAGAAAAGGGGACAGACAGGCAGACTGACAGACAGACAGGCAGGCAGGCAGGCAGGCAGACAGATAGCACAACATAGTTGGGGGAGAAATAACAAGAAGCAAAGTCATCCAAGTGACTCTTCCGAGCCATCCAAGAGCAAAGTTGTGTTATCTGCATATTGTAATATCTTGATTTCGAGTAAACCGATACAGGGATTCCGCCAGAAAAAAAATTGTGGGTCCGCAAATACGAGGGAGCGAAGCGACCAAGTCTGAGGGAGCGTAGCGACTGAAGGGGGGAGAGTCCGAGAGGGGGGTTTCCCCCCTCGCGGCGGCAGAAGATTTTTGATAATTGCCGTTTAAATTGTTGGCCTGAGAGAGCGTCTAGAGATGGATTTTATAATAAAGATTAACAGCAGGAACGTCTGTTTAAAGTCTATTTACACTCTTTGCTACGTATGTATTACCGCGATAATTTGAACTTGGAAGCAGAAATCTTCCGGGACGGTCGCTAACCGAGTCGATACGCGGACGTGGTGGAGAGCACCAAGCTCTACCAGGCATTCATTCTGCTTCGCGCCTCTCCATGGGAGAGCACATGTCGACATGAACAGATTTTGATAGTGAGAGCTGAAAAACATCATGGCAAACAAAATTATGCCCTCAGATGATCTAATAATATACCCTAATGGTGACAGTTGTTAACTTGACCTTCCAGAGCTTCTACTTTCATTTCCGCGGCCTGCGCTGGAAGAGTACTAAACACAAGATACGGTATCTGGCTGGATGGACAGACTGTAGTGTAGTCGCAGACTGTTAGCTGGAAATACCTCGGGAAGCGGGAAATTTTCCACGTGCTCCAGAGAACCGTCAGGTCATTGTCCTAATTCCGGCAATTGCCGTCTTTTCAATGTGAATTTCCAAATGTGTTTTCATTGATATTCACGAAGGGAAGACTTGGAGGGATATAAAGTAACATTTTAAACCTTTAGCTACAATTTTACTTCTTAACAAGCGGACCAAAAGGGGAATTTTTATTTCATTCAGTGGGGGGAATGGGTCCGTTGACGGACCCAAATAGACCCTAGCGGAATCCCTGCCGATACCTTTTATGTCTATGTCTTGCTTGATTGCGATAGCAGATAATTCGGGGACAATTATAAGAAATATATATGGGGGCACGGGGTCACCCTAGCGATAGATTCTTCCGAGGTTGAACGAATTGCACATAACCGTTGCTGAGGACGCTACTTTTCGAGTCTTGCTTAATACATCCGCAGAGGGACTCACTAAAACCAAAGGACCACAGCACGCAGTGCATGAAATTTCAGCACATTGCATTATATCGCAAACAACACGCGTGATTTCTTCTATTAACCTTCCCCTAATGAATCCTATTTGCATTTCACTAAAATGACAAGATGACTAGATGTCAAGAAATGACCAGATGGCAAGACTTGCCTTTTCGCTCGGCAATACAGGCTGACGCGTGATTATTGTCGACGTTTAAGAATGATACCCCCCCCCCCCCACACGGGCGCTAAAAAAATTTAATGCTCGATTTCCAGTCTTATTATACCTTGTTTTTGAAAGTCGGATATTTAGCCATTTTCCGATGCTTAATTGATTCACCGAACCAGAAAAATGTCTAACTTGTTCCAATTTTTTTTAACAAAATTCTTCCAGAAATCCATTTGATCCCGGGGATTTGCCGTTTCAGGGATGGTCTTCCCATAACATTGCCTCATCTGGGCTGAGGATTATATCGTGTTTTAAGAATATAAATAAATCTAGATCTGTATAGCTTGGTTTTTAGAATAATATGGAGTACAAAGCATTCATTTTCTTTAATATTTCCGGTGAGTCTGTTGATGTATACCCGTCACTTGTCGCGATCTCTGACATACTTTTTAAATGAAGTTGCGTTTTCGTAATTTGCAGAAAAAAGTTTCTCTTCCCTTTCTCATGTCATTCAAAGTTGGACCTCAAAATTGCTCCTTCTATTTGTAACATGCGGAATGCTTCTAGTTCTGTTTGCTGTATTTATATGCAAAGACGGTGGGTTAATGTATTGTTTGCACGAAGTACCTCTGCTTTCTTTTTCAATTTCCAGTATTTCCGTCTACATATCTGGTTCTCATTTTACTCTAAACTTTAGTTTTGATATCGAATAAGGTATAAATGAACTTCTTTCGACTCGAGAGGATTTGGCTGCGTTACGTCGTTCGAGAAGTAACACCGGTACACGGTTTCCGTGATGACGACATTTGTCAGTGCAATTTAATAACTGTCAGAAAGAATTTGTGTATTGAGTTTCCAGTAACCAGGACCTCTTTCTATATTTTTGAAGGAACATTTCAGAAAGACAAGCGAATGGTGTGATCTATAAGAAGTTTCAATATCTGTAGAACACTGTAAACCTGTGACGTCTTCAGATACAAGAAAGTAGTCCAGTCGACTACTTGACGCCGCTTCAGTTCCCTTTTCTCCATGTGAAACGCCCTCCGGTTGGATTCGGAAGGCTTCATACGTTTTTCAAATAAAGTTGATCCAAATTTTCCATCATGGCCACTTATGACATCTGATTATTTTTGCCGTGGTAATTTTGGGCGCCCTTGGTATAATCTTGAACTACATTCCAATCTCCTCAAGACAATATCTTTCAGGCGAATATATTGTTTAGAACAGATTTTAGAAAACTTCTAGCACATCGTTGACGAATTAGGTACAATTGACGAAGCCCATGTGACCCATCGTTTATGCAAACATATACATGACCACAGGGCAAATAAATTTACAGTATTTCCAATACCAGATAATATACAGAATCCTTGTAACAAAATATCTACTGAAAACTGTGATCAGTACATCTTCTGTGAACAAGATAGAGAAACTCATGTCTTGCCTTGTCTTGCTGACACCATTGGCAACTGTTGCCCGCTTCTCTCTTGTAAACAACCATCTTGTGATTTTATTATTTTTATTTCATACACATTTGTAATTAGTGTTTATTGTCATACGAAGTAGGTATTTTGATTATCGACGCGGAAATTCTTTTATGGACGAAGGTTGAATATTGAATTTCGCATCTGACGTCTGCTATCCCATATATCTGTGTTATCAAGGCAGTTATTCATTGGAGATCTAGTACAAGCTCCATATCTCGGCTGGGGGTATTGGCGTATCTATGAAGAACCCTTCGTGATCGGAAGTGATCTTAGGTAAGATAAAGTCTGTCCATGTCAATCTTCTGTTACTACGGACAAAAATACATATACTTCCGGTATGAAATTTGAAACTTCCGGTATGAACTTTGAAGACGGAGAACGCACGTCGCGAGTCGCTCGAACTTGCTAATTTGTTGATAAGTTGATAAATGTCTGCTTCAAAGACTGAAGGACGTAAAACAACAAAAAGGTAAGCAAACTTACAGCAATGAGAGTGAAAAAGTGACACACTATCTACTACGCAGTGGTAAGCCTGGTCAAGGTAACCCCCAAGTCCATGCACAATAACCAGTCCAGTGAGAACATGGCAGAACAACAGCCAGATATTACCTGCTTAATTGTGCAAATAATACATATATATATTGCAAAGTCAATGCCATAATTAGTTTTAAAAAAATGAAAGGATTATAGTTTAGACCTATTTTATAATGAAATGGCTATCTCGCTATCATTATCCATAAAGACTGTGATATGAACAGTCATGTCGTGATATGATGCATAACAGATCTTCAAGTGAGGTGCTATATATGCCATAAGTTACCCTTTACTTTTTATGCCAGAATATCGAAAAAAGGGCTTTATGAAATTTCCGTCTATTATGACTAATAGTAAATTTCCGGATTCCATTCTTGATGATTATGCTGAATGTACTAAAGACTTTGTCTTTCTTTGTTCATATATTTATACAATACAACATAGTCTCAGCACCATGTCATTGACACTCTTCCGCAAAACAGTCTCCGGGAGAGTATAATCCGCATCGTTCACTGATGCCGGTAGGTGATTCCATCTGAGCCACTCTGTATTATTTTAACTTCTGTATTGTACTTTCTTATGTCATTTTTGCTTGTCATACATGTATATACAAGGTCATACACACTATGTTATGGAAACGAAACGTATTTATTCAATGTAGAACAGCAACAGATAACTCATGTTTGCAATGTATAGAAAATTAACTAATTTACAAGAACTTTTTTTTCTGGAAATGATAGCGTCTAGTCAAAATATAACAATAGCTTCTGTAAGTTGTCGTGATCTACCTGTCAATATACTGTCTGTGGGACGTTCAGTTCACCAGAAAATAAAAACAAGTATATTTTCTCAGAAGGGGTCTATAATACCTATACAAGCCCATATTCTAGCAATTCTCGAGACGTGACTATTTTATTTAATAATAATTTCGAATTCGAAGTTTTGAGGGTAAAACGGGACACGCATAAGGGTAACTATCTAATTTTAGACATAAATACTCCAGAGCTCACATTTACCTTAGTTTCTATATATGCCT
>JAVTVY010004502.1:0-38017 GCA_036873755.1 Hanleya hanleyi
AAGTCGCAGGGGATACAACGTCCGAGATTGGTTAAAAACACAGGACACCTATATCTTACATCGAGCTGTCCGCCGCCATTTTTTTCATGGAACTGGATCATCGTGGGTGGTATAGACGCCCAATGGCAAGCAAATTTAGTCGATATGAGTGCGTTTGCCAAACACAACGATGGGAATCAAAGATCTGTCAAAGTATGCGTGAGTGGTACCCATCCGGACGAAAACCAGGGGAAATCTCGTAGCTGCGTTCAAGGGTATCTTCAAGACTGGTCGCAAAACCTTGTATTTGCAAACTGACGAAGGCACGGAATTCCTTAACAGACCTTTCCAACAGTTTCTGAAAGCCCAGAAGGTGTTCTTCTTTCACACGTACAACGAGACGAAGGCTTCCATCGTCGAAAGGTTCAATCTGACGTTCAAAGGGCCCATGTATAAATATTTCACGTACAAGAATACAAGACGTTCTCCCCCAGTTGGTGGAGGGTTATAATCGCGCCTACCACCGGAGTATTCAGAGACCCCCCATCACTGTCACTAAACGCAACGAAGCCCATGTGCGACGTGTCTTGTACCCCAATCATCCTCAACCACGATCGCAGGCGGTGTTCAAGGTCGGCGATCCAGTACGTATCAGTAAAGTCAAGGGCAAGTTCGGGAAGAGTTATCTCCCCAAATGGAGCGATGAGCACTTCATGATCAAACGGCACACACCCCGACAGCCACGTGTCTATGAACTGGAAGATCTTCAAGGGGAACCGTTGCTAGGAACCTTTTACGACGTAGAATTACAGCCCGTCGCGAAAACAGCACAAGACTACTACACTGTGGAACGCATCGTGCAAACGGAGCGACGGTGTCTTTTACGACGTCGTGTACCTCATCTCTCTACTTAACCAACCTAGAACACCAGCCGTGAGTGCCAGTCAAACCAGTCTACAGACCTCTACACCAGTCAACCCCGTGATCGAAACGACCCCAGTCATCACCACCACCACATCGAGTATACAGTCCACATCAACATCGAGCTCCACACCTACTATACAGTCCACATCAACACCTACACCAGTATTGCATTGTCCAGTACGACCACCTGCAGTGAACGCCCATCGACAACGGCGACCAAGGTTGACGCAACGACGGCTCCGGTTCACTCATACCAAATATACAAGAGCGGGTTACCACGGCAGCGGATACACGTTTAACCATGGACGTGTATCCGCTGCCGTGGTAACCCCCTTTACTTGCGTCATCGCAGGAACGACGGGTTCCGGCAAAACATACTTCTCGACTACGCCCACAACATGATCACACCACCCATTGCCCGGATCGTGTGGTGTTACGGAGAATGGCAGGCGGCGTATGCAGCAATTTCCAACATCACATTCGTGGAAGGGCTACCCAGCCTAGCCGATTTGGAACCGAACACCTTGGTGGTTCTGGATGATCTCATGGCGGAGACGGAGTCAAAGGCAGCCATCATCGGCTTTGCTCTTCGCTAATGGCAGCCATCATCGGCGTCTCAGCATCATCTACATTGTGCAGAATCTGTTCAGTAAAAACAAGGAACATCGGAACATCAGCTTAAATGCCCACTACCTGGTGGTCTTCAAAAAGAAGAAAAATGTTTTACAGAAAGGCGGCTTTCTGGTGGCAATCTTAGCACCGTTGGCCGCTTCCGTGTTGGGTCCGATATTGGGCGGACTGTTAGGCCGACTATGAACCGCACGAACAAAATGGACCTCGTCGAACTACGGCTCCTTCAACGCCTCCAATCAACGTACCCCGTACCCTCTACCGTCAGTACGTTAAACACACTCGATGAAGAGATGGGTCATATCTTACATCGACCGGGGTTAACCGACAGTGAGAAAGTACAACGATACAATGAGACGCTTCGGCGATACATGACGTTCATGGATCAATACAAACCCCTTTCTACCCCCGCACCACCACGACCACCACGCGACACACCACCGAGCTCAGCACCGCTTCAACAGCCATCATTACCAGGCGTACCACCCCCAGCCCCACAGTGGATCGAAGAAGAAGTCTTAAAGAGTGTAACTGCATCGTTCAAGAAACAAGCTGGTCTGGTATTACAACGGGTGAAAGATCATCCTAACATGACTTCGAATGATAAAGGTGAACTAGTGGTACAGAACCAGGTGGTCCCCGGTACACACATGACGGATTTAGTGAATGACTTAATGCGTCAACGCAGGTCACGGATCCTCAAGGATGGGATGTCTTTGCTCGAGGCTTGAAAGACATGCATGTACCACAGGAATTGGTGGGGAATCCCCAGCGCTGGGCCTGGATGCAGCGGACCCAGCAATCACCAGTACAGGCACCTCGCAAGTCGCAACGACCGACGCAACCCCCACGGCTTGGGATGCCGAGTGGGAACCTGAGAGACCACCCAAAACACCACAACGACGGGCACCTTCTTTTCACCCCTTCAAAACACCACCCCCGGTTAAGAGGCTCCACCGCTGGAGAGCCTTGATACATAGCAAGTTACCGCGACGATCACGACGCCGGGTACACCCGCCTGTGACAACTATTAATACCAGGAGCGATGGCAGGAAAGCTCAGTCGCCATATTTTACCTCACACTACCCAATAACAGGGCGGCAGAGGTGTTCCCGAGCAATACCTTAACTCACTACGAAACACAGTTACCCCAACTCTTGCACCTGCCTGGTCGTTGGGAATGTGGGCTGGTAGATATTCAGTACCCGTATACGTGGTACAACGTGAAAGATGACACGGTGGGGTATTTGATCAGCACAACAGCAAGACGTTTCTCTTTGTACTCCCTCAAGGCTAGTACGACATCCCCAAAGAGTTCATCAAGGCGTTGTGTGATCTCATGGAGGGTAAGATCGGTCGCCGGGTGAGTAACAAGACAGAACCCCGCCCGTTCAAAGATTCCGTTTTCCTGTCATTTAACGAATACAATCAGAAGTTCCTGTTGAGACTGACTGCCAACGTGGGTATGGAATTCAGCAAAGCCTAAAACAACTGTTAGGACGGCGCGATAATGTGTATGCGGATCCTACCGAAGTAGGCTTCACTGCGCAGTCCACCTACAGTATAATGGACATGCGTGGGGGTTCGATGCACACATTGTCGGAGACAGCAACGTACCTCTACTACGCGTCTGCTCGGTGAAAGGCAAGTACGGTGATCAAGTTACCCACAGTTTCAAGCACATCGTTTATCTACCGGTCAGTCAGACCGATATTAGATCCATCATCATCGATATAAGAGACGATACCGGTCAGCCGATTGCATTCGAATGTGGGAAAGTGATGCTGACATTTCATTTCCGTCAAGTCCGAGCGGTTCATTTCGCATAATGAAGGTGCCTTAGCAATGCAATACATCCAGTTACGTCGATCATTACACCAAACAAGCCGGGGGTAGTCTACTCGTGTTTAGCGGAGCACGTATTCAGCGCGGGCATGGCATTGGCAATGTACTCGGCAGCATCGTCAAAACGTTTCTTCCGATGGTGACGCGTGGCGTCAAAGCAGTCGGCAAACAAGCGGTACGATGTGGTCTACAAGTCCTAGGGGATGCGTTCAGTGGTGTACCGGTTCGACAAGCTGTCAAACGCCGAGCCAAAGAAGCAAGAGGCGACTTGGTCGCCAAAGCCCAACGTATCATGCGCTCAAAGCATAAAAAGACCTGTGGTTCCGAGACCGCGCACCAGTCGACGACCGAACAAGGGACGACGCACATCGAAGACGCGCGACATCTTTGCGTAAAACATGACTTTCATCCACGCCGAGTCGTGTCCTTATACTAACAGTGAATTTGATTTGTGGACCGTACCACCTACCCAGACCAGTGCCGAGGAGGGCCAATGGGTGGAGCATCTTCCCCTTTCCAGCATTACAGCCACAGGTCCCATTGAATTCACCATCACCAACGCTGATACGACATACCTGGATTTAGCACATAAGTACCTGTACGTGAAAGCTAAAATCACCAATAAAGATGGGTCTGTCCTCAAAGCAGATGCGCCCGTGGATCCGGTGAATTTCTGGCTCCATTCGCTATTCAAGCAAGTGGATATATCACTCAGTGATGAAGTTGTGAGCGCATCGACGAACACGTACCCGTACCTAGCCTACATCGAAACACTTATCCTACGGGCATGACGCTAAAAAGTCATATTTGACAGCACCGTTGTTCTACCGAGATACCCCAGGCAACATGGAGGCGAGTCCTGATAATGCCGGCTATACGGAGAGAATGGATTTCACGGCAGAGAGTCACCCGGTCGATATGATGGGACGTCTGCATGCGGACTTATTCATGCAGGAGCGATACCTCTAAAATGGAGTACCTGTCAAAATACGATTAGTGCGCGCAACGCCTGCGTTTGCCTTGATGACCCCGAATAACGACCTCGAGTATAACATTGTCATCCAAGAGGCCAGTCTTATTGGGGAAGTGTCTTCCGTGTGATTTTTAGCGTTGTACAGCCCTGAATTTCAATTTTAGCATCAATTTCCCTCTCTCCAGGAAACACAAATGTTTGGCACTGCGCCAGCACACTGCCCTGCAAATTTCGCTCTATAATTTTTACCGAACCTTCACTTATAGGGGAAGTGTCTTCGGTGTGATTTTTAGCGTTGTACGGTTCTTTATTCGGCTTGTAGCATTAATTAAAGGCTCTAAAGAAAACACAGATTTGATCAGCGAAAACACAACAGGGAGCCATCGCTTCGCTTGCTTTTGGCCAATGAGTGAATACACGCATTTGATTGGTTAACGCTAGAATCCCACCCGAGGTAATAAAAGCAGGCCGTGTGGCGGGAACAGGTACCACAAATGACAACAGTTTCAACACGCCGTACCAAACACGGTCGAAATCTGCTCAAACCGAGCGTGAGGAGCAGCTATTATTGGACGCTATTGAAGAGAGGCGCATCGCATCATCACATGATACAAGATACAGACACTCTTCAAGAAGCCGTCAGAATGCTAACGAAAAGTGGTCACCGACAGACTATGAAGCTGCTTCAAGCAACCAGCACCATTGGTAACATGAGATGTGCAATCGAAAGATACCAGGACCAAATACGCTATTGCGCTGGCAACATTAACACACTACAACCCCAGGGTCAATGCTGCGTGTGCAGGGGATCAGTGGCACTATAAGCCTTCTTTCCATGCGGACATCTTTGCGTGTGTTTGGACTGCTTTCTGAAATTGATGTGCAGTGCAGTGCAGTGCCCACACAGTCCTGCATGTATTTGGCGTGAGATATCCTCTATGCCAGCGCCCCGTGGAAATGACGAGGAGAATTTACAGAAACTAAAAACCGTCAGGTTTTGGTTATTCCAACAGTCCTCTTAAGGACTACCCATAATCTCTCGAAAGAGAGACTTTCTTTCAAAAGCACAATAATTTAACACCAGCTCCCTACACAATACACTTATAGTAATTAACAACAACAACACCACTCGATGAGATGAATTTTTTTTTTATTCTGCTGACAATAATACGGGATATCACACAACAGTAAATCACCCTTTTCAACATGACGGGGTCAATTATATAAATAATATTTTAACTGTAGTAATAAAGTTTCAATTCTCTTACACAAAATATACAAGAGTGACTCACCCTTTTCAACATGACGGGGTCAAATATATAAATAATATTTTAACTGTAGTATTAAAGTTTCAATTCTCTTACACAATATATACAAGAGTGACTCGCCGTTTTCAATATTACGGTTATAAGTTCAGTTCAAACAGCGAGTTAAAATGCAGCTTAGATATTTAAATTGATATAGTTACGTAGCTCCAGCTGAAAATGCAGCTTAGATATTTAAATTGATATAGTTACGTAGCTCCAGCTGAAAATGAGCATCATCCCGATATCGGCTAGGTTTGGTATCCAAAAAGTTGTTGATGTCGCTTTCCGGGATATCCTCCTGCACACGGAGGCGGAAGGTCTGCTCAACATGTAGCTCTTGTACATTCTGTAAGGCCTTATTCCGGGTGGTCGTTGGTACAGGGCGTATACAGGTATGCCTCATCTCATTATGTGGTGTGCATCCCATGCAGGCGTGGAGTCTGCCGATTTCCTGGCTTAATTTATGTAGTAAGCGCTTTTGTACACTTGGAATAGATAGTCCGCTATATCCAATGTTAAGGCGTGCGAAACTTCTGGGGCAATAGTTTGCAGTTTACGCCATGCTGTTAGGTGTAGGGTCGCGCCAGTGGTCGATGGACGCCACATGTCGGTCCCCGTATCATATCGCTAGGACCTGATGTGTAATAAGAGCTGATCTTTGTACAGGGTATAGCTGACAAAGACGGATTCGTGGATGTATATACGCTTCTCTTCTGTACCTTCGTTTTCGATGAATGATTCGACTTCTTGAAAGAGGAACGCAGTTGGTTCCAGGCGGTAGGTGACAATTCAATGCACCTGGCGGGTCCGTTCCATCTAGGGACTGTGGCCAATATGATCTATTGATTGTTACCGATTGTCAAGGTCAGATTCGGTGAAAGTTCCCAGTGGCGGTTGGCGGCATTCATCGCTTCGTCAATAATGGAAAAATATGAGATATTCCCCATAGGCAGTTCGGCCTCCTGATCGTTTCTAGGCTCGTGCAAATCAGCTCCCCTGTCCATGACTGCTGGTTGCGTCTCCGTCGCCGCATCAATAACATATCTAGCGTCAGATTATTGGGGTCTGGTGGTAGTGATGGTCGTATCGGTGGGAGTCGCCGGTCTGGTTAGTGATGATGATGCTGTAAGATCACGAAGAACCGCATCGATAGCAGCCGTATATTCAGTGCGATGGTTGTCCATATACACCGTAGGCTTAGAATAGTCTGGATTCATTGCATTGCGTGACATGGCTTCGCTTCAACTTTGAGAAAATGGATACAGATCTCGAAAACCGTGCTTATTTATAGAGCCCACGACCGACGTACCAGCAACGTATTTTTCAGCCGCCAATCACAGACGCGCAAAATCGATATCATGCCAACGTACCCGATGACCTATAGCGACGTAGGCCAAACGTAGCGATGGCCATCTTTAAAATCGTCATCTTGGACCAACGTAGGACGATCGTTGTGCGACCGCCATCTTGAAAATCGCCATCTTGGACCAATGTAGGACGATCGTTGTGCGGCCAACATCTTGAAAATCGCCATATTGGACCAACGTAGGACGATCGTTGTGCGGTCGCCATCTTGAAAATTCACATTATCAAGGTATTAGAGTTTTACATACATTCTTCATTATTAGTATTAGACGCTCACATTATTATTACAGGCTTACGCTAGACCCTTTTAGTGTTATGCAGAATGTAAACCTATCACGGCAGTCGCCCATCACAGTGAATACATTGGCAGTTATACGGATACATACACCCTTTATTTATATTACATCGTCTAGTGCGTATACACCCATGAGTATTATCGTCTTGGTATATAACACTGATCACTGAATGTAAACAATGCCAGATGGTATTTTTTTAATGATGACCGCACAACATTCATCCGTATACATCGTTTGGTATTATCGTCTTGGTATATAACACGGCTCACTGAATGTAAATAATGCAAAATGGCGGCCGCACAACGATCGTCCTACGTTGGGCCAAGATGGCGGCCGCACAACAATCGTCCTACGTTGGTCCAAGATCGCGATTTTCAAGATGGCCGTCGCTACGTTTGGCCTACATCGCTATAGGTCATCCCGTACGTTGGCATGACATCGATTTTGTGCGTCTGTGATTGGCGGATGAGAAATACGTTGCTACTACGTCGGTCGTGGGTTCTATAATTAAGCATTAATTTTCGAGATCTGTATCCATTTTCTCGAAGTTGAGGCGAAGCCATGGCACGCAATAATACGAATAATCTACACGACACACACTCACAGTATACGACCACTAGAGTCGGGACAGCCATTCCGAGCATGCAACAAGAACTATCACCGCTCCTCAGGAATGCAGACACCACTGATGTCGGAAATTTACCACAGAGCCCGACGAACCGCCCATAGAAGTATTACCGATACAACAAGCTGTGCGTACAATCTATCAACGTCATTGGTGTACCATCCGACACTGTTTTCACCGCCATCGTCCTATATTGGACTTGTACAATTTCCGGTTAGAAGATAACACTAGCCTCCACCACTACGCCTATACCATTTTTGAGGACCAAGCCACGGCCTTCAAATTAAATCTCACCTTTGGGTATTTATTACGGCATAAGGAGACAGACCAGCTCCGGTACTTTTACAGAAATAAAAAAATTGTGATAGAATGGCCAACTGCTATTGGAAACAATATCTACGTGAACAGAACATGGAAAAACTGCACTTCCGCAGGGTCCCGTTATCACATCTAAATGTGGTAGAAGGCTTGTTCCACGTTAATATTGTCGTATACAGTCTAGCCCAACACGTGGATGATTACAACAACACCGACGCCCCACAACTGGTAGCCCTCCTCGTGCATCGTTCCCCGGGAAAATACGATCGATACAACTATGAAATTGAATTTGTATCAGACAGACACTGGCGGGCATTTCTCGTACATTAAGGACATGAATATCTATGCCCAGTCATAACAGTAGTACTAAATGCCATCGCGTGTTCAATCATTCCGGTCACTTACACAGTCACGAGAAAACCTGTGACAAGACCAGCAAACAAAAATTCCCCGACGGCGTATTCCACAATACACCCACCATATTTGAAGAGCTGGCGGATGAAGGCCCACCGCTATTTCACGTACCGAGCCTGCTATGATTTTGAAGCACAACTGGAGCCTATGGAGAAGGTATCGACCAAAACCTAATGGACCCAGTGGCACATTCTCTTGAGTGTGAGTATCCACACCAACGTGCCCGACTACGACGTGGCTCCGGTTTGTTTCGTCTCTAACGATGACCCCCATGAACTGATTACTCGAATGATGGACTACCTGGAGACCCTCAGTCAAGCCAGTGCCGCGCCTCTCGCCTCCACGATCTACCAAGATGTTTTAGCAGCACTTGATATTCCAACGTATTCCAACATCGGTCGAAGACGACACCGACAGTGAGGATGAAGAGGATGTTCCTGACAAACCACCGAAACCCTACGCCCAGAAACTCAAGCTGCGTTTACTGGAACATTTGAGTCAATTACCTGTCTTCGGATTTAACTCGGGATGGTACGATTTAAACTTGATCAAAGAATTCTTGTATCCCTAGCTCGCCAAAGCCGGGAACATCAAACACATCATTAAGAAAACGAACAACCACATCGCTCTATCCGTGACTTCACTCCGATTCTTAGTACGGAATTACCTGGCGGCGAATTACAGCTATGATCAGTGAGTGAAAGTCTACGACTGTGCCCAGAGGAAAAACTGCTTTCCATATAACTACATGACCAGTCTCGACCGTCTGGACGAACCGCAACTTCCATCCCAAGAGGCCTTCTACAACGATCTCAAAGGAGAAGCATTATCCGACACCCTCTATACCGAACTCCAACAGGTGTGGGACCGTGAAGGTATGGAACCTTTCCGGGATTTTCTCGTCTATTACAACAATCTGGATGTCGTCCCTTTTCTGGAAGCTACCGACAAAATGGCCGCCTTCTACCGAGATATGGGTGTCGACGTGTTTAAAGAATGTGTAAGCATCCCCGGTCTGACCCTGCGGTATCTGTTCCAGGATTTACCCACTTTCTTCGCCCTCATCGTCCAGAATGAGGCCGACATGTTTGACTGTTTGAAAAAGGAAATATCGTGGGCGACCCCAGTATTATATTCCATTGGTACCATGCGAAAGAGCTGACCCGCATTCGGGGAGGAAAACAGTCTCAGAAATTAATCGGATTCGACGCAAACGCCCTGTACCTATCGTGTTTGGGTAAACCCATGCCGACCGGTCATTATACGCGGTGGTTCCCTGAGGGACGGGATTTCAAAGCACAACGTTCTACAAAACATCAAGCAGAACAATGGCTGGATTGGGAAAGTCAGCGACGAGGCGTCACTATCCGGCATAAAGGCAACCATACGGAAAAACGAATTGCAGATCGGCGCCTTCCCGTGGACGGATTCGCCATCATCAATACAATACCGACCGTGTTCCAGTTCCATGGCTGTTATTGCCACGGCCATGAGTGCTCGTTCGCGGCAGGGCGTTATAACGAGCGCCGTGGACTGCCTTACGCCAAGAAGTAGATAAGAACCGTGACTACATCCGAGGGTTGGGGTACGATTACCACGAGATGTGGGAATGTGACTTCCACCACATGCAACGCCATCAACCCAAGTTGTACACCTTCATACACGCCCACGACCGGCTGCTGGATTACCGGACTATTATCACCATGACCGACATCCTACACACTGTTCAGACGGGAGACCTCTACGGGTTCGTCAAATGTGATGTTCACGTCCCGGACCACCTGAAAGCAAAGTTCGCCGAATGCCCTCCCATCTTCAAAAACACCGAAGTGGGCCGAGATGATATCGGGGACCATATGCGCGCATACGCTGAAGAACACAACTACCTAACACCACCGCGGCGTATGTTGATCGGCAGTATGTGGGGCGATAAAATATTGCTGGGCACTCCTCTACTGCGCTGTCATAGTCATAGAATTCACCCCCGAGGCTTGTTTCGAGAATTTTGCGAACGAAGTGACCACCGCCCGTCGCGAGAGCGACGCCGACCCCAGTAAAGCCATCATCGGGGAAACGATGAAGTTGCTTGGCAACAGTGGATACGGAAAAACCTTAACCAACCAGGACCGCCACGTCACCGTGAACATTTGCACCACAAAACAAGCCCGCACACGCCTGATTACACCCCTATATCGACACATGGAGATGATTGACGACACCACCTAGGAGGTCACTTCAGCCAAAAAGACCATCACATACAACCTACCGCTACAAATCGGGTGCATGGTATACCAGCTATCCAAACTGCGGATGCTGGAATTCCTATACGATTTCATGGGAGTGTATTTCAACCAATCAGACTGGCAACTTCTAGAAATGGACACCGATTCTGCATACATGGCCGTCTTCAACCCGGACTGGGAATCGCTAGTCAAACAGAAACTACGTGCCCAGTATGAAGCGGAAAGAGATGAATGGCTACCGAGAAAAGACAATTACGACTATGATAAAAGAACCCCTGACCTCTTCAAGTTAGAATGAAGTGGTGAGGCCATGATCGCCCTGTCTTCAAAAACATACTATTACGATGGTCGGGACAACAACAACACATTCAGTTGCAAAGGAGTCAGTCGTCGGGATAATAACGTAACCAAAGCTCTGTACCTCGATGTACTCCAGAGCCAGACCAGTGCCAGTGGGACCAACAAAGGATTCCATATCATCGAGAACCAGATGCGCTCGTACACACAGGAGCGGGACGCCCTCACGTTCTTCTACCCCAAGCGCAAAGTTCTCCCAGATGGTGTGACAACAACGTATCTGGACATTTAGAGTGATAAATATGAACTTACACTGCGAATATTCCACTGGACTTCTAATGTTATAATAAGGGGAATAACTGTTGTATATATGTTGGGTTCTCTGCTATAAAATGTGTTTTTTTTATACAACATTGTGACTTTGGGTTCTTTTTTATACCGTAGTTAACCAAGGTTAAAATGTGCCGAAGTGACCTTTGACCCCGTGCACCATTTTTAGGTCCGTTTGACCTAACATCAAGGTTAAACTCTAGCATATTGACGTACGTCCGACAGGGGCGCTGCGGAGGTCACGTGGCTGTGACGTCACAGATTTTAAGGCTATCTGCTAGCGTACTGACCTACTCCCGACATGGGGCGCTGCGGACGTCACGTGACTGACGTATTGTAAAATTTGATCTGGTTTATTATTGAAAAGGCCCGCTGGGCGCGTGTTGACCTACTTCCGACAGGGGGCGCCACCAGCCTTGTGACGTCACTTCCGGTTCCGATCACGTGACCGGAAGTGACATTTGATCCCTGCACACCATTATTAATATCCGGTATTGTGCGCATGCGCAGGGATCAAAGATCACTCCCGGTCACGTGACCGGAACCGGAAGTAACGTCATAAGACTGGTGGTGCCCCCTGTCGGAAGTAGGTCAATACGAGCCCAGTGATCTTTTATATACTACTTTAATTACTGGTAGATAGATACTTAGTAGCATGTAGATGTGCATTGTCAGACTGGTTACCTGTTTTTATGATTTCTTCAGAGTTAGGACTCTTTATCACCTACATATGAGGTCCCCGAGGCCCGCCCCCTGTACAGACCTATGTTGGCATTGTGGGAAGTTGATGCTAGGTCGACATCGGGCCTTACAGACTAGTCTTTTGTGTTAAATGCTGTCATTTTCATATGACGACGATACAGCTCACCAATCCCCAGTGTACGAGTTGTCACAGCGACACAGCTCACCAATTCCCAATATACGAGTTGTCAGAGCATTTCCATCATAGCTCTCTAGATTTGTATCTAATACCGCTTATGCCGGTGCTAGGGGCCGTGTGTTCATGTCATCCAAGTTGCCACATGAACAGGTACAATAAAAGCGTACCTGAGATACAATACATATCACGAATCATTAGATCGTTAGGTATGTGCTTTAGAATAGGTTAACCAGAAGACTATACTGTGAAGTCATGTGGCTCTGGCAGTATGTCGGCGCCTCTTCCCACTTCCCTTTTATGCGTTGTAATGTACATTTTTGTCCGGATTGTAACGCCCTGATTACTTGGTGGAGAATTTTGATACTTATATCGTGAGAGATAACTATAGAATGTAGATGTGATCTGTCATGTTTTACCGCGCAGCTTTGAAAAGTGTGGGGGGAGGGGGGCAATTATCCAGCAATATTTGTAGGAAATGACAAAGTGATGGAGCAAATATGGTTTATATAGGCTTTTATGGGTCAAATTGGCAACCGGATTGTTCATATTGAGAAATGTATTGATTGATTCCCACTCAGTTTCCAGCTTTTGCTCACGGGGTTTATCAGAAGTCACTTTAGTTCCCGTAAAAGTAGAATTGTGACTGACAAGCTTTTGTTTGGAACGTTCCATATATACATAGAATCTTCTTAATGACAGCGGTTGGTCTCTGCTGTGGTCCATTAATTTCTCTCTTTTTTTACCGTATTCGTAATGACGTCTCCGAAATCGGTTTTCCCAGACGATTGGCACATTCGTGACAGAATGATCTCTTAGTCCCCCTACTAACCTCATCCCACGACCAGATCGTGTTTCGTATATTTGAATGTCCCCAACAACTTTAGGTCCTATTTCTGTTGAAAATGTGCATAATTTTTTTATGTATTTATTTTTTTGGTTACAGGCATCTTCTCTAGCCAAGTCGACGTACATCACGTTGCTCTGTACATTAGAGAGCTTTGCGATGTAGTTGACTTGGCTGGTACGTGAAGATGGGTTACAGGCAGAAATAGGTGACAGCTGTTATACTTTGAAACGTATACAATTTCGCACATATCGTCACAATAACGGACGAGAGTAAGTTGAAACTATATCATAAAACACTATCTGTATTCGTTGAACTGCTAACGTTAGATATTTCTATTCAATAATCGCTATCTTTTCGGGGCATCTCTGCCACAGGCCCAGACTAGCTCACTGGCATATTTCCAATGACAGTAGGAGTGATCGCCCGACTTCACATGGGTATTCCCCTAGAACTTCCGTCAAAGTGCTGATGTCATCAAAATTTCTTTTATTGGGCGATTTTATGTGACAGGTTTGTCGCGAGGTTTATATGCACCCGATAGCACTCTTTAGTAGATCGATAACCTGGTTTACTTAGATTCTTGAAGGAGAAGTTTTCCGTGTACTGTAAGTCCTGGTAGTCAAATTCAGATTGCTGACATATTTTCTGCGACCTTCAATCCTATTCACTCACTCTCGCATTTTCTGTCGAAATAAAATATCCATTCCTTTTATTTTCTCCCTTACGCTTTGACTCCACTTGTTCATTTGAAAACTATAACGCCTTTGAATATACACTACCCGGGATCTGTACACAGCTTTATTACTAGCTTTCTCGTCGCATTATGCTCGCAATAGATCACCGATGAACCATTACAGTAGTGAAAAATTAGCTCTACACAGCCAGAAAAAAGGTGATAATTATCACCCCGAAAAGGTGAGTCATCACCCTTTTTTATTATCACCTTTAAAAATGGTGGCCATCGCCTCTGAAGAGTGATGAGCAATGATAGTAAATTCAGGTAATCACTTCTTAAGGGTAATGAGGGAAAATTATCACCCTTAAAAGGTGATGACCGTCACAATTTAAAGGTGATGGCTCTAACTCATCACCTTTTAAAGATGATGACCAGGTCTGATCACCATCAAAGGGTGATGGGCCATCACCTTTTTTTCTGGCTGTGTACTGGGGGAGTGTCTGTCACATTCCGCTGTATGAGGGTTAAGGCCTGGTACACACGAAGAAGTTTTCCATGACAAGTGAGACTAAAGGACCTGGCACGGTTTAATGAGATTTTGGCCCCATGAGGTGCGGTTTGGAGTACCAAAATGAAATATCACGTACGTGTCTTGTGCTCTGGGAATTTTGCAGGCCCTGAGTCTTACGGTTTTTCAATAACAGCATGTTGAAGTAGTGGATTTGGGCAAAATCGTCTATTTTGAGGTGAAAACAGCACACTTTTCTCTCCGAGAACATATGAAAATAGTTCAGAACCGAAACTACGTTAGAGCAACAACAAACTATTGACACGGTCAATATTTCGGGATTAAGTTTATCTTGGTTCTCCACTGGCTTCGTATGTTTACGGAGGGAAAAGTGTGCTGTTTTCACCTCAAAATAGACGATTTTGCATGCACCTCAAGATGCTGTTATTAGAAAACCACAAGACCCAGGACCTACAAAATATTCAACCCATAAGTCAGGATAATATATTTTACGCTAACTGAAAAATATCTATCGAACGTGATATTTCATTTTGGCACTCCAAACCGTACCTCATGGGGGCCAAAATCTCAGTAAAACGCGCCAGGTTCTTTATGGAAGCCTATTGTGGCCATTACCTTTCTTACAAGCTATTATAGACGATGAGAATACCAGTGCAGGATATAGCGAAAGGCTATAGATAGTCTGTCATAAATTTGGTCTCGCGCTTGTCAAGGAAAACTTGGTGGTGTTTACCAGGCGTAAAACGGAGAGCTGTCGCTTCGTGAAATCCATTGAAGCACACAATGTCTCGAAGAAAACTCCCTCGCCCATAGTGTTTGTTGTCTATCAATAGAATTATTGAACTGAACGAAGTATTGCAAGTTTAGGGTGGTATCGCGAGATGCCTTGTGGGAAGAAATTTTGCATCAAATTAATTACTGACAAATGTTTGTGATGTGAGCCTTTGGTAAATACATGTAGATCGCATAGGTTGAGTCACTTGATTAAATACAACATGGACATTTCCCGGCTTATTCTAGTGGCACGTGAGCTTTTTCTGAAAAATCGTACATACAAATATGTTCGGCATGCTTCACTGCTGAGACGCAGACTGATTCTAGAAACATATTTCTATCAGTTTTAATTTACATCTATTTCCTTTTTTCCTCTTTTGGACATGTTTTAGGATGGCTGAGTAATCGAACTGCTCTGATCAGCAGTCTGTCTGCTTTAGAACTCTTGTAGTATTCCAAGGCACTAAACTAATCAAAGTCCGGAGAACGTAATCATGTTCATAACGAAGTAAAAACGATATTTTCCCTGAAACAACTAACAATGGTAAGAAGACTGTTTGCGGGCACATTGTTGCTGTTAACGGTTCATGAGAAATTGGAGTTTCTTCGCCGAACGCCGTGGTGTAATTGTTTAAAGGCTTGCTGGCCCACTGACTGGGACATTATCCGTTGTGCACAACTGGCTCGTATTGTTAACAAAATTGCTCGTTTGGATTTTGCCCAGGTTCGAATCTCAGTGTTATTTAGGGTTCGATGTCTATAAGCACGGGGACTAGCTTGAAAAGAAAACTTCTGTCTGACAGGAAACGTTCTTTAAATTTCCCAGACTAGGATGAGGGAAGTTAGTGAAGAGCCACAGTCAAACGTAAACATCCATGACGTCTCGTGAGAGATGACCATTGGTACAGTTGGTGATATGCTCAGATTCGTGAAAGGGTTTACGTTCCCTGTTGTTCAAGTTGAATGTTTAGCGATAACTCCAAACATAATTTCCAAAGATGTTGCCTGGGTGCATATGAGGGATGCAAAAAGTTCCCATTCATAGTATGAACGTACACCACCAAAAAATGCCACTGCGATGCAGTTTCCAGAAATCTATCGACAGTAAAACAACATTTTGCACACATCAGTAGTAGGGAAAACACGGGACGACGCGGGTTTTCCAGGGAGGTAACTCTTGGTCCCCTTTTTTCCAGATTAAAGGTATAGGGGACGCCCCATCGCCTTTCACCTCTGGGGCGCCAGGGGGCGCCACCAGCTCAAGGTCACGTGGAGGTCAAAAGTAGTTCCGTAACCTTTGTATTCCTCCGCGGACAGAACGTAGTCCCATGTCAAACAAGTGACTTCCAATGTTAATGTATACGGGGAATGCCTAAAAAGAGTATGGGAATAGACGTTTTGTGCCAGGGGTGGGTCCCTAGTGGTCCGATTGGGTCGAGTGAGGTATCAAAGTGAAGCATTCGTAAAGGGGCATCCAGCCATGTGTGGGTGCATGTAAAGTTAGGATTTTTTCCCGAAACTATAAAAAGCGGAACACGGACTTTACCCCTAAAATAGGGGAAAACACCTATCAACCCTAGCCAAAAGGGCTAATATCGGTCCCCGGGCTTATTGGGACCTGCCTATCAAGTCAATGGGGTGGGTGCATGTAAAATTAGGATTTTTTCCCGAAAATATCAAAAGCGGAACACGGACTTTACCCCTAAAATAGGGGAAAACACCTATCAACCCTAGCCAAAAGGGCTAATATCGGTCCCCGGGCTTATCGGGGCCTGCCTATCAAGTCAATGGGGTGGGTGCATGTAAAATTAGGATTTTTTCCCGAAACTATAAAAAGCGGAACACGGACTTTACCCCTACAATAGGGGTCTGTATTATACAATATAAGGGAAAATGCCTGTATGGGGGGAGGGGTGATCAATTTTTTTTTTGTGGGCTTTACTATGGCTTGTGGGGTCTAGTTTTTCTCGTCTCGCCAAGAAAATGACGATGGGAAGGGTCCCGGAGCGAAACGGTGAAATTTTTGGAAAAAGTTCACCGAGGTCTGTATATAGTCCCATAGGTGGCTATGGGAGGGATAGGTCCATCCTGGGAAATTCACACACGTTCATTGTGATATGGGTTGCTTGGATTTGTTTTTCACGTCTCGTCATTTAGAACACGATGGGAAGGGTCTCGGAGCGCAACGATGAAATTTTGAGAAAAGTACCATATAGCCCATATCCCATACTGGATATATGAGGGTATAGGTTCAACCTGGGAAATTTACACGCGTTCATTGTGATATGGGTTCTTTGGTCTTGTTTTTCACGTCTCGTCATTTAGAACACGATGGGAAGGGTCCCGAAGCGAAACGGTGAAATTTTTGGAAAAGTACCATATAGCCCATATAGTCTCATACTGGCTATATGGGGGTATAGGTCCAACCTGGGAAATTGACACACGTTCATTGTGATATGGGTTGTGGGGTATTGTTTTTCTCGTCTCGTCATTTAGAACACGATGGGAAGGGTCCCGGAGTGAAACAGTGAAATTTTTCGAAAAGTACCATATAGCCCATACAGCTCCATAGGTGGCTATGGGAGGGATAGGTCCATCCTGGGAAATTCACACACGTTCATTGTGATATGGGTTGTGGGGTGTTGTTTTTCACGTCTCGTCATTTAGAACACGATGGGAAGGGTCCCGGAGCGAAACGGTGAAATTTTTGGAAAAGTACCATACAGCCCATATAGCTCCATACTAGAGCTCAGAAGTTCTGATTTTCTAGATATTCCATGGAATTGTCACTAATTCTTCGAAATGCAGTGACGTCCGTCAACGCTCGTAGTTACGCCTTAACGCTCTAACATAACGCCTTGACGCCATGATATAGACCGGAGAGAGAACAACAACAACAACAAGGATGACACTTGAGAGAACAACAACAACAACAGGGTTTTTTTCATATAGTTTATTTCCCCCAATGTTACATCATACCCACGCTGGGGGAGCCGCGTTGGGTATGTTCACAACTCAAAAAGACTCTTGCCCAATCAGAGGCCACCATTTGCATCTGTCCTATTCGTTCCTGCCCGTTAGATGTATTCTTGTCCAATCAGAAGTCGCCATTTCAGAAAGTTCCATCTTTGCTCGGTGTGACCTAAGCGTCGTCGGGCAGGCCTGGATATTCTTCGGGCAGCATGTCCTGAAACAGTTGTTTGCGCATTCTGATCGCATTTTCCAGGGCCTCGACGGGTGGTAGCCCCATAGCCTCTTCCAAGTGACGCTTGGTCTTCATGATGAACCTGTGCGTGGGGTCGCCTTTCATTTCAAGCGGTAGTAAGGCATACTGTTCATAGATCGCCATGGCTGTTTTCCTGATGCGGGGGCGCATTTGGGTGTACTGTTGTAAGTATCTCTCGGCGTCCTCGATCGCTGCAGCGTAAGTATTGATAGCTGCGCCGCAATACGATCCCAGAGATTGATTCCTCACTTCCTGGACGTAGGCTGACTATTATCTGGTCCAAGCTCTCCGTATCACTGAACTAGACTCTCAGCAATCTCTGTTTCGGTATCAGTCGATACACTCTCAGCAGTCTCTGTATCAGCATCCGCCTCAACGGACTCCTCAGAGTCTTCAATCCCATGTATATTTTTCTGGTGTCGCATCATATCGTAACGCCTGGTTAACGTGCGTTCGCACTCAGAGCAAGTATAAGCCATGTTGACGGTTGAACGTCGACTGTGCGTGTTTTTGGAAATACGCTTGCTTTTATAGACAGTAACGCCCATCAACGCTTAGCTTAACGCTTCAACGCCCTGGTGAATTAGCTCAGAAGCTCTGATTTCCATGGAATTGACACCAATTCATCGAAATGCAGTGACGCCCGTCAACGCCCGTCGTTACGCCTTAACGCCCGTCTCAACGCCTTAACACACTTTCTTAACGCTTTAACGTCGTTTAATGATGCGTTCGAACAAATGTTTCTTTTGTGCTATTGCTCTGACATACGCCGCTTTCCAGTTCATGCCCGAGGTTTTCAACATCGACGCTGTTCTTTCAATTTCCATATGGACTGGGTCCTTATCCAACAATTTGATATGGGTCACGAGGTCGACATACCGCTGACGTAAAGCCCGTCGTAGTCTGGGTGCCAATCTGTTATGGGCTAAAATTGCGGCTTCCTCTTTCGAATACCCTTTGCGTTGAAACTTGTTTTCTGTGACCCTCAACGTCTTGCCCATCTCGGCGTTCATACTTTCTTTGAACAAATCCTTGCATAGCCTCGAGTTCACATTATGTTCATTCCCTTGTACGGGTTTGAGTTGGTCCTTCACGGTTGGGTGATATTCCGGGACTGATGGTATGAAGGGACCCTGCTGTATGGGGATGGGTTGCTGCCGCTGCTCTGCCAGCTGTGGACCCGGTGGATGGTGTCGGGGTATATGACGTTGCGGTGATCCCTCGCCGGGTAGCAGGTGGGTCATCAGCCGGCGATCTTCGGGGGTATGGGCTTTTAAATCTACGAATAGGTAGCCGTACGGACGACTTGTTGCCCCTTGAAACGCCTGCATGAAATGGTCGATGTTCTGAGGATAAATTCGACTACCAAACACACAGATTTGTGCTCTGTCAATGGGATTGGAGAACAACACAAAGTATTGGCAGTTCAAGGCAATATCTCTGGACGCCTTCCCTTGATGAAAGAGATTCTGGGTCAAATAGATGACGGACAGATTCCTATGATGGGATCCTTTAGTAAACAAGTCGGCAACGTGTGAATTGTCCTTGGCCGCACTCATCAGATCATTTAGCACTACCACGTTGGTTTACTCGGGGTCAAAGTAATACGGTTCGTCTATGTCGTGAGGAATCCCTGGGACGAAACTCACATTCTGTAATCGCGTAGTTTCGTAGGCGGGCTGCCATTGGCTATAACACCAAACAACACGTGTCGGAGCTGGGGTTGCCACACCTTCCTGTAAGAACTTCATCACCCAGGACGTCTTTCCACATGCCGTAGGGCCGCTCACCGTCATCGTATAGGGATGCTCTACTGCACTTGTTGGACCTATAGCGGGACTCGGCGGTGTCTCTTGGTTGTGTTTGCGTTGAATGTGCCTGAGCATACTATCGCGACGAGAGAAGGTTCTCTGACAGAACGTACACGTACACGACATGTTGATCTGTCGACCAATACATAGGGACTGATGAGGGACACATGTTCATTCTTATATGTACAGACACCACCACCAACACCACCACCACACACTACCACCACCACCACCGCCACCACCGGGCGTTGACGGGCGTTGACGGGCGTCAACGCCCGGTGGTGGTGGTGAGAGCTCCCGTGTGGCAGAGTTCTTGGATCGGAGCTCTTGGAGCTCAAAGCCTGTGGAGCTCAGAGCTCGGAAGTGACATTTCCATATGACCTCTGTGAGGTCACTTCCGCTTCCGTTCACGTGACCGGAACTGACCTTTGACCCCTGCGCGCAATTTTTATCCGGTATTGTTAGCGCGCGCAGGGGTCAAAGGTAAGTTCCGATCACGTGAACGGAAACGGAAGTGACCTCACAGAGGTCATATGCAAATGTCACTTTCGAGCTCTGAGCTCCACAGGCTTTGAGCTCCAAGAGCTCCGATCCAAGAGCTCTGCCACACGGGAGCTCCCACCATCACCACCGGGCGTTGACGCCCGTCAACGCCCGGTGGTGGTGGTGGTGGTGGAATGTGGTGGTGGTGGTGTGTGTGTGTGGTGGTAGTGTGTGGTGGTGGTGTTGGTGGTGGTGTCTGTACATATAAGAATGAACATGTGTCCCTCATCAGTCCTTATGTATTGGTAGACAGATCAACATGTCGTGTACGTGTACGTTCTGTCAGAGAACCTTCTCTCGTCGCGATAGTATGCTCAGGCACATTCAACGCAAACACAACCAAGAGACACCGCCGAGTCCCGCTATAGGTCCAACAAGTGCAGTAGAGCATCCCTATACGATGACGGTGAGCGGCCCTACGGCATGTGGAAAGACGTCCTGGGTGATGAAGTTCTTACAGGAAGGTGTGGCAACCCCAGCTCCGACACGTGTTGTTTGGTGTTATAGCCAATGGCAGCCCGCCTACGAAACTACGCGATTACAGAATGTGAGTTTCGTCCCAGGGATTCCTCACGACATAGACGAACCGTATTACTTTGACCCCGAGTAAACCAACGTGGTAGTGCTAAATGATCTGATGAGTGCGGCCAAGGACAATTCACACGTTGCCGACTTGTTTACTAAAGGATCCCATCATAGGAATCTGTCCGTCATCTATTTGACCCAGAATCTCTTTCATCAAGGGAAGGCGTCCAGAGATATTGCCTTGAACTGCCAATACTTTGTGTTGTTCTCCAATCCCATTGACAGAGCACAAATCGGTGTGTTTGGTAGTCGAATTTATCCTCAGAACATCGACCATTTCATGCAGGCGTTTCAAGGGGCAACAAGTCGTCCGTACGGCTACCTATTCGTAGATTTAAAAGCCCATACCCCCGAAGATCGCCGGCTGATGACCCACCTGCTACCCAACGAGGGATCACCGCAACGTCATATACCCCGACACCATCCACCGAGTCCACAGCTGGCAGAGCAGCGGCAGCAACCCACCCCCATACAGCAGGGTCCCTTCATATCATCAGTCCCGGAATATCACCCAAGCGTGAAGGACCAACTCAAACCCGTACAAGGGAATGAACATAATGTGAATTCGAGGCTATGGAAGGATTTGTTCAAAGAAAATATGAACGCCGAGATGGGCAAGACGTTGAGGGTCACAGAAAACAAGTTTCAACGCAAAGGGTATTCGAAAGAGGAAGCCGCAATTTTAGCCCATAACAGATTGGCACCCAGACTACGACGGGCTTTACGTCAGCGGTATGTCGACCTCGTGACCCATATCAAATTGTTGGATAAGGACCCAGTCCATATGGAAATTGAAAGAACAGCGTCGATGTTGAAAACCTCGGCCATGAACTGGAAAGCGGCGTATGTCAGAGCAATAGCACAAAAGAAACATTTGTTCGAACGCATCATTAAACGACGTTAAAGCGTTAAGAAAGTGTGTTAAGGCGTTGAGACGGACGTTAAGGCGTCACGACGGGCGTTGACGGGCGTCACTGCATTTCGATGAATTGGTGTCAATTCCATGGAAATCAGAGCTTCTGAGCTAATTCACCAGGGCGTTGAAGCGTTAAGCTAAGCGTTGATGGGCGTTACTGTCTATGAAAGCAAGCGTATTTCCAAAAACACGCACAGTCGACGTTCAACCGTCAGCATGGCTTATGCTTGCTCTGAGTGCGAACGCACGTTCACCAGACGTTACGATATGATGCGACACCAGAAAAATATACATCAGATTGAAGACTCTGAGGAGTCCGTTGAGGCGGATGCTGATACACAGACTGCTGAGAGTGTATCGACTGATACCGAAACAGAGATTGCTGAGAGTCTATCTAGTGATACGGAGAGCTTGGGATCGTATTGTGACAGCAGCTATCAATACTTACGCTGCAGCGATCGCGGACGCCGCAGAGGATAATTTACAACAGACGTACACCCAAATGCGCCCCCGCATCAGGAAAACAGCCATGGCGATCTATGAACAGTATACCTTACTACCACTTGAAATGAAAGGCGACCCCACGCACAGGTCCATCATGAAGACCAAGCGTCACTTGGAAGAGGCTATGGGGCTACCACCCATCGAGGCCCTGGAAAATGCGATCAGAATGCGCAAACAACTGTTTCAGGACATGCTGCCCGAAGAATATCCAGGCCTGCCCGACGACGCTTAGGTCACACCGAGCAAAGATGGAAGTTTCTGAAATGGAGACTTCTGATTGGACAAGAATCTAACGGACGGGAACGAATAGGACAGATGCAAATGGTGGCCTCTGATTGGGCAAGAGTCTTTTTGAGTTGTAAACATACCCAACGCGGCTCCCCCAGCGTGGGTATGATGTAACATTGGGGAAAATAAACTATATGAAAAAAAACATGTTGTTGTTGTTGTTCTCTCAAGTGTCATCCTTGTTGTTGTTGTTGTTCTCTCTCCGGTCTATATCATGGCGTCAAGGCGTTATGTTAGAGCGTTTAGGCGTAACTACGATTGGCCCCGATAAGCCCGGGGACCGATATGCTAAGGGGAACATTGGAACTCTTCTGTGTTCGGAGGTAGTTTTAGTGAAACCGGAAGATAACACCTCCCACGACACAATCGGACCAAGGATGGTCCATCTCGACACCAAATACCTTCTTGCACTGCCCTAAAATGGCCACTTGACTTACTACAACCAACTGCGCATGCGCAGATTGACGCGACTTGCATTTTAAAAACACGCCATTCTGACTCTACCCCACACAAGCTTCACTTTGACACCTTCCACGACCCATTCGGACCCATAGCGGTCCATCTCTACCCCAAACACACACCCACATACCCCCAAAATGCCTACTTTCTATACTACGGGCCAGACTGCGCATGCGCAGAATATTGAAAACGGACGAACTATTAGTCCAGATGCTCCTCCACGAGAGCTTCAAAATAATACCTCATACGACACCATAGGATTATTAGGGGCTCACCTAGACCCCAAAACGTCCACCCCGTATGGGCCTATACCCCATAGCCATGCAGTATAGGCCTATGGGCTTACCCAGGCCTCGGTGAACTTTTTCCAAAAATTTCACCGTTTCGCTTCGAAACCCTTCCCATCGTGTTCTAAATGACGAGACGTGAAAAACAAATCCAGACAACCCATATGACAATGAACGTGTGTGAATTTCCCAGGTTGAACCTATACCCCCATATAGCCAGTATGGAGCTATATGGGCTATATGGTACTTTTCCAAAAATTTCACCGTTTCGCTCCCGGACCCTTCCCACCGTGTTCTAAATGACGAGACGTGAAAAACAAGACCAAACAACCCATATCACAATGAACGTGTGTGAATTTCCCAGGATGGACCTATCCCTCCCATAGCCAGTATGGAGCTATATGGGCTATATGGCACTTTTCCAAAAATTTCACCGTTTCGCTCCGGGACCCTTCCCATCGTGTTCTAAATGACGAGACGTGAAAAACAAGACCAAACAACCCATATCACAATGAACGTGTGTGAATTTTCCAGGTTGGACCTATACCCCCCATAGCCAGCCTATAGGCCTATATACAGACCTCGGTGACTTTTTCCAAAAATTTCACCGCTTCGCTCCGGGACCCCTCCCATTGTGTTTTTCTCGGCGAGACGAGAAAAACGAGACCCCACAACCCATAGTAAAGCTCACAAAAAAAATTGACCACCCCTCCCCCCATATAGCCAGTATGAGCCTATATACAGACCTCGGTGACTTTTCCCAAAAATTTCACCGATTCGCTCCGGGACCCTTCCCATTGTCATTTTCTTGGCGAGACGAGAAAAACGAGACCCCACAAGCCATAGTAAAGCCCACGAAAAAAATTGACCATCCCCATACCCCATACAGGCATTTTCCCTTATATTGTATAATACAGACCCATATTGTAGGGGTAAAGTCCGTGTTCCGCTTTTTATATTTTCGGAAAAAAATCCTAATTTTACATGCACCCACCCCATTGACTTGATAGGCAGGCCCCGATAAGCCCGGGGACCGATATCAGCCCTTTTGGCTAGAGATGACAGGGGTTTTCCCCTATTTTATGGGTAAAGTCCGTGTTCCGCTTTTTATATTTTTGGGGGGAAATCCTAATTTTACACGCACCCACCCCATTGACTTGATAGGTAGGTGCCAATAAGCCCGGGGACCGATATTAGCCCTTTTGGCTAGGGTTGATAGGTGTTTCCCCCTATTTTAGGGGTAAAGTCCGTATTCCGCTTTTTATAGTTTCGGGAAAAAAATCCTAATTTTACACGCACCCACCCCATTGACTTGATAGGCAGGTCCCGATAAGCCCGGGGACCGATATTAGCCCTTTTGGCTAGCGTTGATAGGTGTTTTCCCCTATTTTAGGGGTAAAGTCCGTGTTCCGCTTTTTATATTTTCGGGAAAAATCCTAATTTTACATGCACCCACCCATGACTGAATGGCCCTCGAGGAGAGCTTCACTTTGATACCTCACTCGACCCATTCGGTCCACTAGGGACCCACCCCGGTCACAAAACGTCTATTCCCACACTCTTTTTAGGCATTCCCCGTATACATTAACATTGGAAGTCACTTGGTTGACATGGGACTACTTTCTGTCCGCGGAAGTGACGGCATCACCACCAGACCGCGGAGGAATACAAAGGTTAAAGGTTGCCGGAACTACTTTTGACCTCCACGTGACCGCCACCTGCCGCCACAGAGGTCAAAGGCGTGCATGAGCGCTTCCTATACTTTAACCTGGAAACAGCGCCCCCTGGTGGATGCATGAGTTATCTCCCCCGGAAAAACCTGACTAAATCCACTTACTATACTACTGACTATTCCTCCGAAGTAGGCTACCATCTGCAAATTGTCCGGTAGTCAGTGAGTCCATCCGAATCCTTTCGTCGGCAAAATAAGGAGAACCGTTGACATTAGAACCTTGATTTTTGGCATGAATGTGAGTAGTATAGAAAACCCTTTTAAAGGCCCCTTTTCCAGGGAGATAACTCTTGGTGCCCTTGATTCCAGGTTATAGTATAGGAAGCGGCCATTTACGGCCTTTGACCTCTGAGGCCGCGTGGAGGTCAAGGCCGCTATAGTTCCAACAGGTGGCGCCCCCTCTTTCACCTCGAATTCCTCCGCGGTCTGGTGGTCATGCGGTCTGCTTCCGCGGCCACAGAAAATAGTCTCATGTCAACCAATGTTAATGTATATGGGGAATGCCTAAAAACAGTATGGGAATAGACGTTTTTGGACCGAGGTGGGTCCCTAATGAGTGGGTCAATGATGTCAGCGAAGAAATGAGAACCGGGTGATGCATATAAATCTCCAGAAAAAAGCGGAACACGGACTCGTACAATATACAATATAAGGGGAAATGCCTGTATGGGGGGGAGGGGTGGTCAATTTTTTTGTAGGTGTTACTATGGGTTGTGAGGTCTCGTTTTTCTCGTCTCGCCAAGAAAATCAGAATGGGAAGGGTCCCAGAGCGAAGCGGTGAAATTTTTGGAAAAGTACCGTATGTCTGTATATAGGCTCATGTAGTCCCATACTGGCTATATGGGGGAGGGGTGGTCAATTTTTTTGTGGGAGTTACTATGGGTTGTGGGGTCTCGTTTTTCTCGTCTCGCCGAGAAAAACACAATGGGAGGGGTCCCGGAGCGAATCGGTGAAATTTTGGGAAAAGTCACCTGGGGGGGTATAGGTCCAAGTCACCACACACTGTAAAAGTATATATAGGCCCATAGGCTGGCCATGGGGGGTATAGGTCCAACCTGGGAAATTCACACACGTTCATTGTGATATGGGTTGCTTGGATTTGTTTTTCACGTCTCGTCATGTAGAACACGATGAGAAGGGTCTCGGAGCGCAACGGTGAAACTTTTGGAAAAAGTCACCGAGGTCTGAAAATAGCTCCATAGGCTGGTTATGGGGGGTATAGGTCCAACCTGGGAAATTCACACACGTTCATTGTGATATGGGCTGTTTGGATTTGTTTTTCTCGTCTCGTCATGTAGAACATGATGGGAAGGGTCCCCGACCGAAACGGTGAAATTTTTGGAAAAGTACCGGGTAGGCCTGTATAGACCCATATAGCTCCATACTGGCTATATGGGGGTATAGGTCCAACCTGGGAAATTCCCACACGTTCATTGTCATATGGGTTGTTTGGTTTTGTTTTTCTCGTCTCGTCATGTAGAACACGATGGGAAGGGTCCCCGAGCGAAACGGTGAATTTCTTGGAAAAATACCATATAGCCCAATAGCTCCATACTGGCTATATGGGGGTATAGGTCCAACCTGGGAAATTCACACACGAGGCACGTCTCGTCATTTAGGATGGGAAGACTTTTGAAGCGAGGTGAAATTTTTGGAAAAAGTTCTCATATAGCCCCATACTGACTATGGGGTATAGACACATACTGGGTGGACGTTTTGGGGTCTAGGTGAGCCCCTAATGATCCTATGGTGTCGTGTGTGTTCTTATTTTGAAGCTCTCGTGGAGGAGCATCCGACTGGACTAATGGTTCGTCCGTTTTCAATATTCTGCGCATGCGCAGTCTGCCCGTAGTATAGAAAGCAGGCATTTTGGGGGGTATGTGGGTGTGTATTTGAGGTAGAGATGGACCGCTATGGGTCCGAATGGGTCGTGGAAGGTGTCAAAGTGAAGCTTGTGTGGGGTAGAGTCAGAATGGCGTGTTTTAATTGCAAGTCGCGTCAATCTGCGCATGCGCAGTTGGTTGTAGTAAGTAAAGTGGGCATTTCGGGGCAGTGCAGGAAGGTATTTGGTGTCGAGATGGACCATCCTTGGTCCGAATGCGTCGTGCGCGGTGTGCTTTTGTAGCCCTCGGGGTGTAGGCCCCGATTTGAGGGCTGCCCACGTCACCTGTGACGTCATCGGTGACGTCATCAGTACGAGTAGTAGCGAAAGTGGACATTTTGGGGCAGTGAAGGAAGGTATTTGGGGTAGAGAGGGACCATCCTTGGTTCGAATGCGTCGTGGTAGGTGTCATGTTGTAGCTCTCGGGCTGCACATCCCGATTTGAGGGATGTTCACGTCATCTGTGACGTCATTGGTGACGTCATCAGGACGGGTAGTAGCGAAAGTGGGCATTTTGGGGCAGAGAAGGAAGGATTAGAAGTATAAAAGCGCATTTCGAGCCCTATTGACCTTGCGGCACAATGCGCAATGAGTGTATGCGCGCGTGTGTGTGAGTGAGTGAGTGAGTGAGTGAGTGAGTGAGTGAGTAGGTGAGTGAGTGTGTGAGTGTGTGAGTGTGCGAGTGAGTGAGTGAGTGAGTGAATGAGTGTGAGTGAGTGAGTGAGTGAGTGAGTGAGTGAATGAGTGAGTGAGGCGTCCCCAACGCCCGTCTTAACGCATGAACGCACTAACGACGGTGACTGAGTGGGAGTGAGTGAGTGAGTGAGTGAGTGAGTGAGTGAGTGAGTGAGTGAGTGAGCGAGCGAGCGAGTGGGATCCGACTGGACTAATGTATCGTCCGTTTTCATCATTTTGCGCATGCACAGTCTGGCCGTAGTATAGAAAGCAGGCATTTTGTGGATTCGTGGAGGTTTGTTGAGTGATGGACCATCCCTGGTCAAATGGACCGTGTGGGGTATCAGTGTGAAGCTCTCGAATGGCTGTCATCCGTCAACACCTGTCGTTACGCCTTAACGCCTGTCTCAACGACTTAACTCCCTATCTTTACGCCTTAACACTCTAACATAACGCCTTGACGCCATGATATAGACCGGAGAGAGACAACAACAACAAGGATGACACATGAGAGAACAACAACAACATGAAGTTTTTTTCATATAGTTTATTCTCCCCAATGTTACATCATGCCCACGCTGGGGGAGCCGCGTTGGGTATGTTTACAACTCAAGAAGACTCTTGTCCAATTAGAGGCCACCATTTGCATCTGTCATATTCGTTCCTGTCCGTTAGATGTATTCTTGTCCAAGCAGAAGTCTACATTTCAGAAAGTTTCATCTTCGGCCATGTTCGCTCTGAACCGTTTGTTCTAATCATCGTCGGGCAGGACAGGATACCGTTGAGGCAGCATATCCTCAGATAGTTGTTTGCGCATTCTGAGTATCTATCAGTGCATGGGTGAATACATTCATCCGATGGAAAGATTCCGTAATTTGGTCACGAAGAACGTAACATTGGTCACCCTCTCTACGACCCACTGGGTGTTGGGGCGCTGTTCATAGGCCCATTCCAAGGCATCCAATTGGTCCACTTGGTTCAGCACGGGCTGTAGCGACGCCCGGTTAATGATGGTAAACGGTTGGTCAAATACCCGGATGTTACTGCTTGGGTAAAAGTATCGGACTTGTCCTGTCTCCTTATGCTGCAGTACTTAACCAAACGCCAGATTTAATTTGGAGGACGTAGCTTGGTCATTGAAGATGGCTTCCACGTAGCTGCGTAGGCGGGCGAGGTTGGTCAGTCGGAAATTGTAGATATCCTGAATAGGGCGATGACGGTGGAAACAGTGCCTTATCATGGGCCAATGGCGCCGATAGATGTCACTCACTGGATGGGCGTCCTGTAAGAGATCGCTGGAAACATCCACCGCATCTTCCAGAAAATGTTCGTTGTTGTCAGGCGTATGAATGGGAACAGTAATGCTAGGGACCGGCTGGATATCTAGGCTCTTCTGAACTGTAGGTATAGGCGGGCTCACCGTGTTCGCATCACCAGTGACATTCGTCTCCCCGGGCTCAACTTCACCATGACAGAAGAGTTGGCCACATTCTTCGCATGGACACTTGGGTGGCCCATGAATTGAACGTTCATGGCGTTGCAAATGATCTGGGCGCTGAAACGACAGTGTACATATCGTACAACTATAACGGGCGGTTCCATCGTGCTTGGTAGCCTCATGGCGGCGCAAGTCGTGCCGGCGAGTGAATGATTTCGAGCACGTAGTACAAGTGAACATCTTGGTGGTTGACAGAGTGTCTGATGAAACGGTCAGGCCGTTTGCCTTTTATAGCAAGCTAGCTGTTGATCTATTTTTAGCACACTCAGTTCAACTACCCCAAGTCGAGGACCGAGATGTACTGGTGTACGACTGAGCCGCATTGCGCTCGCACGCGCGCGTGTATATGTGTGTTTGTGTGGGCAGTGGGTTTTACATCCGGGGCCTTGTCAACATCCGGGTTTCCAAGTGGGTTCTTCCATCCGGGTACTGTGGTTTTACATCCGGGTCTTCATCTTACATCCGGGGTTTTCCATGTTTACTGTCACGTGATCGGAACCGGAAGTTGTCACAAGACAGGTGGGACCCACTTGCGTCTGTGTGTATGTGTGTTTGTGCTTGCGTATGAGTGTACGCGTGTGTGTGTGTTTGTGCGTGTGTGTGCATGTGTGCGCGTGCATGTTCGTGTGTGTGCGTGTGTGTATGCGTGTGTGTGGCTGTGTATGCATGTGTGCATGCGTCTGTGTGTGCGAGTGTGTGTATGCGTGTGTGTGTATGCGTGCGTGTGTGTGTGTGTATGCAAGTGGGTGTATGCGTGTGTGTGTATGCGTGCGTGTGTGTATGCAAGTGTGTGTATGCGTCTGTGTGTGTGTGTGTATATGTTTGTACGCACTACCACACACTACCACCACCACCACCACACACCACGACACACGACTACCACCACCACCACACACCACCACCACCACCACCACACACCACCACCACCTCCACCACCACCACCAAGCGTTGACGGGCATACCATCAAACATTGGTCAAACAGAGCTATACCTCCAAACACTGGTCAGACAGGGCTGTAACATCAAACACTGGTCAGACAGGGCTATACTACCAAACACTGGTCAAAGTGGGATATACCAGCAAACACTGGTCAAAGAGGGCTATACAACCAAACACTGGTCAAACAGGGCTATACGGTCAAACACTGGTCAAACAGGGCTATACTACCAAACACTGGTCAAACAGGGCTATACCATCAAACACTGGTCAAACAGGGCTATACCCCCAAACACTGGTCAAACAGGGCTATACCACCAAACACTGGTCAAACAGGGCTATACCACCAAACACTGGTCAAACAGGGCTACTCCAGCAAACACTGGTCAAGCAGGAAAGAGTGAGGAGAAATATTAGGCCTGCCTCACTAACTGTATTGTAGATGTATTGATAATAAGAAGTTTGAGTATCTCTGATGAACCATATTGAACGGAAGTGACCTTTGACTCATGCGCACCTTTATTATCCGGTATTCTGCATGAGCATTTGGACACCTGTTGACCTCAATAATTTGCATATGACCTCTGTGAGGTCACTTCCGCTTCCGTTCACGTGACCGGAACTGACCTTTGACCCTGCGCGCAATTTTTATCCGGTATTGTTAGCGCGCGCAGGGTCAAAGGTCAGTTCCGGTCACGTGAACGGAAGCGGAAGTGACCTCACAGAGGCCATATGCAAATTATTGAGGTCAACAGGTGTCCAAATGCTCTTGCAGAATGCCGGATAATAAAGGTGCGCATGGGTCAAAGGTCACTTCCGTTCAATATGGTTCATCAGGGATACTCAAACTTCTTATTATCAATACATCTACAATACAGTTAGTGAGGCAGGTCTAATATTTCTCCTCACTCTTTCCTGCATGACCAGTGTTTGCTAGAGTAGCCCTGTTTGACCAGTGTTTGGTGGTATAGCCCTGTTTGACCAGTGTTTGATGTTACAGCCCTGTCTGACCAGTGTTTGGAGGTATAGCTCTGTTTGACCAGTGTTTGGTGATATAGCCCTGTTTGACCAGTGTTTGGTGATATAGCCCTGTTTGACCAGTGTTTGGTGGTATAGCCCTGTTTGACCAGTGTTTGGTAGTATAGCCCTGTTTGACCAGTGTTCGATTGCATAGCCCTCTTTGACCAGTGTTTGCTGGTATATGACTCTTTGACCAGTGTTTGATGGTATAGCCCTGTTTGACCAGTGTTTGTTGGTATATCACTGTTTGACCAGTGTTTGGTACTATAGCCCTGTCTGACCAGTGTTTGGTGTTACAGCCCTGTCTGACCAGTGTTTGGAGGTATACCTTTGTTTGACCAATGTTTGATGGTATGCCCGTCAACGCCCGGTGGTGTGTTGTGTGTGGTGGTGTGTGGTGGTGGTGGTGGTGTGTGTGGTGGCGTGTGGTGGTGGTGGTAGTCGCGTGTGGTGGTGTGTGGTGGTGGTGGTTGTAGTGTGTGGTAGTGCGTACATACATACACACACACACACAGACGCATACACACACTTGCATACACACACACGCACGCATACACACACACGCATACACCCACTTGCATACACACACACACACACGCACGCATTCACACACACGCATACACACACACGCTTACACACACACACGCACACACATGCATACACCGCCACACACACCCATACACACACACGCACACACATACACACACACGCATACATACACACACGCACACGCATACACACAGACACACACACACACACACACACGAACATGCACACACGCACAAACACACACACACGCGTACACTCATACGCAAGCACAAACGCACATACACACAGACGCAAGTAGGTCCCACCTATCTTGTGACAACTTCCGGTTCCGGTCACGTGACAGTAAACATGGAAAAACCCCGGATGTAAGATGAAGACCCGGATGTAAAACCACAGTACTCGGATGGAAGAACCCACTGGGAAACCCGGATGTTGACAAGGTCCCGGATGTAAAACCCACTGCCCACACAAACACACACACACACGCGCGCGCGCGCGCACAATGCGGCTCAGTCGTACACCAGTACATCTCGGTCCTCGACTTGGGGCAGTTGAACTGAGTGTGCTAAAAATAGATCAACAGCTAGCTTGCTATGAAAGGGAAACGGCCTGACCGTTTCATCAGACACTCTGTCAACCACCAAGATGTTCACTTGTACTACGTGCTCGACATCATTCACTCGCCGGCACGACTTGCGCCGCCATGAGGCTACCAAGCACGATGGAACCGCCCGTTATAGCTGTACGATATGTACACTCTCGTTTCAGCGCCCAGATCATTTACAGCGCCATGAACGTTCAATTCATGGGCCACCCAAGTGTCCATGCGAAGAATGTGGTCAACTCTTCTGTCCTAGTGAAGCTGAGCCCGTGGAGACGAATGTCACTGGTGATGCGAACACGGTGAGCCCGCCTATACCTACAGTTCAGAAGAGCCTAGATATCCAGCCGGTCCCTAGCATTACTGGTCCCATTCATACGCCTGACAACAACGAACATCTTCTGGAAGATGCGGTGGATGTTCCCAGCGATCTCTTACAGGACGCCCATCCAGTGAGTGACATCTATCGGCGCCATTGGCCCATGATAAGGCACTGTTTCCACCGTCATCGCCCTATTCAGGATATCTACAATTTCCGACTGACCAACCTCGCCTGCCTACGCAGCTACGTGGAAGCCATCTTCAATGACCAAGCTACGTCCTCCAAATTAAATCTGGCGTTTGGTTAAGTACTGCAGCATAAGGAGACAGGACAAGTCCGATACTTTTACCCAAGCAGTAACATCCGGGTATTTGACCAACCGTTTACGATCATTAACCGGGCGTCGCTACAGCCCGTGCTGAACCAAGAGGACCAATTGGATGCCTTGGAATGGAATCTTTCCATCGGATGAATGTATACACCCATGCACTGATAGATACTCAGAATGCGCAAACAACTATCTGAGGATATGTTGCCTCCACGGTATCCTGTCCTGCCCGACGATGATCAGAACAAACGGTTCAGAGCGAACATGGCCGAAGATGAAACTTTCTGAAATGTAGACTTCTGCTTGGACAAGAATACATCTAACGGACAGGAACGAATATGACAGATGCAAATGGTGGCCTCTAATTGGACAAGACTAGTCTTCTTGAGTTGTAAACATACCCAACGCGGCTCCCCCAGCGTGGGTATGATGTAACATTGGGGAGAATAAACTATATGAAAAAAACTTCATGTTGTTGTTGTTCTCTCATGTGTCATCCTTGTTGTTGTTGTTCTCTCTCCGGTCTATATCATGGTGTCAAGACGTTATGTTAGAGTGTTAAGGCGTAAAGATAGAGAGTTAAGTCGTTGAGACAGGCGTTAAGGCGTAACGACGGGTGTTGACGGATGACAGCCATTCGAGAGCTTCACACTGATACCCCACACGGTCCATTTGACCAGGGATGGTCCATCACTCAACAAACCTCCACAAATCCACTAAATGCCTGCTTTCTATACTACGGCCAGACTGCGCATGCGCAAAATGATGAAAACGGACGATACATTAGTCCAGTCGGATCCCGCTCGCTCGCTCGCTCACTCACTCACTCACTCACTCACTCACTCACTCACTCACTCACTCACTCACTCACACTCACTCACTCACTCCCTCACTCACTCAGTCACCGTCGTTAGTGCGTTCATGCGTAAAGACGGGCGTTGGGGACGCCTCACTCACTCATTCACTCACTCACTCACTCACTCACACTCACTCACTCACTCACTCACTCGCACGCTCACACACTCACTCACTCACTCACTCACCTACTCACTCACTCACTCACTCACTCACTCACTCACTCACTCACTCACTCACTCACTCATTCACACACGCGCATACACTCATTGCGCATTGCGCCGCAAGGTCAATAGGGCTCGAAATGCGCTTTTATACTACTAATCCTTCCTTCTCTGCCCCAAAATGCCCACTTTCGTTACTACCCGTACTGATGACGTCACCAATGACGTCACAGATGACGTGAACATCCCTCAAATCGGGATGTACACCCCGAGGGCTACAAAAGGACACCCCGCACGACGCATTCGGACCAAGGATGGTCCATCTGGACACCAAATACCTTCCTGCACTGCCCCGAAATGCCCACTTTACTTACTACAACCAACTGCGCATGCGCAGATTGACGCGACTTGCAATTAAAACACGCCATTCTGACTCTACCCCACACAAGCTTCACTTTGATACCTTCCACGACCCATTCGGACCCATAGCGGTCCATCTCTACCCCAAATACACACCCACATACCCCCCAAAATGCCTGCTCTCTATACTACGGGCAGACTGCGCATGCGCAGAATATTGAAAACGGACGAACCATTAGTCCAGTCGGATGCTCCTCCACGAGAGCTTCAAAATAAGACCTCACACGACACCATAGGATCATTAGGGGCTCACCTAGACCCCAAAACGTCCACCCAGTATGGGCCTATATGGGGCTATATGAGCCTACCCAGGCCTCGGTGAACTTTTTCCAAGAATTTCCCCGTTTCGCTTCAAAACTCTTCCCATCGTGTTCTAAATGATGAGACGTGAAAAACAAATCCAAGCAACCCATATCACAATGAACGTGTGTGAATTTTCCAGGTCGAACCTATACCCCCATATAGCCAGTATGGAGCTATATTCAATTCAATTCAATTCAATTCTTTATTGGCACTAACACAATTCACATTGGTTATGGCCGAGAAACCATATCAAACACACAATAGTTCAGTGTACTACAAGAAATAGTAATACAAAGTGAAAAACATGAGTAACAAGATACCTAGCAGCCAGTGCTATTACCTGGAAGGACTTCTCCTGTTAAAACTCTCAGAAATAAATTTTGCGAAGAGTTTGGTGGTCTTAAATGTGTCACATTGTAGAAGTTTAGTGAATACCTTTTGGATATGATACATAGAGTTCGGAACATCGATGTATAAATCCCGGAATAGGGAATGTCTGAGATCTGCATTGTTGGAGCAGCACATTACAAAATGAATTTCACCTCCAACAGAGCCCACACAGTACTGGCAAGTACGCAATTCTCTTGGAATAATTGGTTTTTGGTATCTGCCAGATTCGATTTCTAATGTGTGATTGCTTATTCGAAGTTTTGTAATAAGCACACGTTCTGGCTTAGGCAAATTATATGTCAGGTACTTTTCAAGACGATAGTCCCACTTGAGTGTAGCATAAGTATCTAATTTATGATTAGATGGACTAAACATCATATTATGCCAGTCCTGTGTAAACTCATCAACTATTCGCCTAGCAAATGTTCTGTGAAAATTACCCATATCTAAGAAAGATTGTTGGCACCACATGTTGTAAAAACCATGTACTGATAATATTATGAGCCTATATCCAGACCTACCCGGTACTTTTCGAAAAATTTCACCGTTTCGCTCGGGCACCCTTCCCATCGTGTTCTAAATGACGAGACGAGAAAAACAAATCCAAACAACCCATATCACAATGAACGTGTGTGAATTACCCAGGTTGGACCTATACCCCCATATAGCCAGTATGGCGCTATATGGGCTATATGGTACTTTTCCAAAAAATTCACCGTTTCGCGCGGGGACCCTTCCCATCGTGTTCTACATGACGAGACGAGAAAAACAAATCCAAACAACCCATATCACAATGAACGTGTGTGAATTTCCCAGGTTGGGCCTATACCCCCATATAGCCAGTATGGAGCTATATGGGTCTATACAGGCCTACCCGGTACTTTTCCAAAAAATTCACCGTTTCGCTCGGGGACCCTTCCCATCGTGTTCTACATGACGAGACGAGAAAAACAAATCCAAACAACCCATATCACAATGAACGTCTGTGAATTTCCCAGGTTGGACCTATACCCCCCATAACCAGCCTATGGAGCTATTTTCAGACCTCGGTGACTTTTCCCAAAAATTTCACCGTTGCGCTCCGAGACCCTTCCCATCGTGTTCTACATGACGAGACGTGAAAAACAAATCCAAGCAACCCATATCACAATGAACGTGTGTGAATTTCCCAGGTTGAACCTATACTCCCCACCCCCACCCAGGTGACTTTTCCCAAAAATTTCACCGATTCGCTCCGGGACCCCTTCCATTGTGTTTTTCTCGGCGAGACGAGAAAAACGAGACCCCACAACCCATAGTAACACCCACAAAAAAAGTTGACCACCCCTCCCCCATATAGCCAGTATGGGACTACATGAGCCTATATACAGACATACCCGGTACTTTTCCAAAAATTTCACCGCTTCGGTCTGAGACCCTTCCCATTGTGATTTTCTTGGCGAGACGAGAAAAACGAGACCCCACAACCCATAGTAACACCCACAAAAAAATGACCACCCCTCCCCCCCGTACAGGCATTTCCCCGTATATTGTATATTGTACGAGTCCGTGTTCCGCTTTTTTTCTGGAGAAATGTTTACATGCACCCACCCATGACTGGATGGCCCTCGAGGAGAGCTTCACTTTGACACCTCACTGGACCCAATCGGTCCATTAGGGACCCACCTCGGTCCAAAAACGTCTATTCCCATACCGTTTTCAGGCATTCCCCATATACATTAACATTGGTTGACATGAGACTATTTTCTGTGGCCGCGGAAGCAGACCGCATGACCACCAGACCGCGGAGGAATTCGAGGTGAAAGAGGGGGCGCCACCTGTTGGAACTATAGCGGCCTTGACCTCCACGCGGCCTCAGAGGTCAAAGGCCGTAAATGGCCGCTTCCTATACTATAACCTGGAATCAAGGGCACCAAGAGTTATCTCCCTGGAAAAGGGGCCTTTAAAAGGGTTTTCTATACTACTAATGTGCATTGGGGGACTACCAGCAAGTTCTGAGCTGACCTATTTTGGATGAAAATTTGACCCAGTTAAGTGACATAAAACATTACGCTTGGACCCCCAAGTCATCAAGGTGCCCTTTAACATTACGCTTGAACCCCCAAGTTCTCTTTCTCACCCTAATTCGTAGGTCCTGTGACGTTAGTCACACTACTCATGTGTATACATGCACATTACAAATTGTAATAAAAACACTATACAGAACTGTATAGAATGTGAGCAAAACCTATATATTGTTAACCAGTTTCGGCGATACACGCCGTTTGAAAACACAGATATTTCGATGCTCTTTTTTCAAGTAGTACAGTTAATAGGGGAGTTCCGAATCCCTTTTTACATCTAGACTGCTGGCGCTCGTTTTTTTAGAAGTTGAGAGTGATTCTTGGTCTTATTTTCTATGAAAATCTGTCATCGATAATTGTATGTGAAAAATTCTCTAATCGAGCTTGTGAACGAATGAGAAAATCCTG
>JAVTVY010004503.1:0-39900 GCA_036873755.1 Hanleya hanleyi
AAATTGCAAATGAGGAAAAATATCCGGAATAAATATATTAAGAAAAGTTGAGGCAGGTAATTTTAATACATGTACATACATGTATAAAAAAAGTTTCAGGTAAATCAAACTGCAGGGGAACAGGCTCCAAAAGGCCTTTGTTTGATCTGGGATACAATACGACAGAGGGATGAACATTGTCAACCTCCATCCCCTGAACTGTGCCAATCCTGGACTTACAATATAATTTGATTTACACTATTTACCCTGAAAGCAGTACATGCAGGTGCATGTGGCTCCCTGCCTGAGTTGCAGTTCCTTAATCAGATCCCTTAAGCCTAGGAAATATTTTTAATCTATAATTTTGAAACTTGAGGTAAAAAAATATCCCGTTATCATAATTGATGAAAACTATTTTTCTAGGCTGAAGGGATGGGAAAGGGACCAGATTAATGAACTGCAATCGGGCAGGGAACCACGTGTCAGTGTAGCTGCAATTGGGGCTGATAATATTGTCAATCAATTATAGTGCGAGTCAAGGATTTATATCATTTTTGTGACCCATTTGGTACATGGCCAAAAGTACATGGTGTTAATACAATTTGCATAATATTTACACTGGCAAGTTTTTAGAGAATGAGTTATAACCAAGAAATCTATCTTGTAGCATGTTTAATTTGAAATTTCCTTTATATTCCCCGAGATGTTCCCCAATACAGTTGTTATACATGTAAGTGGTGTTGATCCACTGATAAACTTGGCATAATGCAGATGCAAAGTATCCCAGAATAAATTCATTGCATGGTGACAGTCTCAATATTCAAACAGAATTGTATTTGTCATCTTCAGGAGGTGAATAATCAGCAGTTGTGGGCTCTTGTTTGCCAAAAAAGAGAAGGTCTTAAGTAACCTCACTAAATGATACTTTCTGAGTTTTTGCAAAAGATGTAAACCTACCTGTGAGAATAACCTCTTAAACTGTTTATGTATACTCTATCTCGTACAGTGGAGTAACCAATCCTCTATGGATACTCCATCTCAATACAGTGGAATATAAACCAATCCTATATGAATACTCTATCTCGATACAGTAGAATAACCAATTCTATATGGATACTCCATCTCAATAGAGTGGAGTAACCAATCCTATATGAATACTGTCTCAATATAGTGGAGTAACCAATCCTATATGAATAATCTATCTCAATACAGTGGAGTAACCAATCCTATATGAATACTCATCTCAGTATAGTGGAGTAACCAATCCTATATGAATACTGTCTCAATACAGTGGAATAACGAAGCCTATATGAATACTCCATCCCAATAGAGTGGAGTAACCAATCCTATATGAATACTGTCTCAATACAGTGGAGTAACCAATCCTATATGAATACTGTTTCAATACATTGGAGTAACCAATCCTATATGAATAATCTATCTCGATACAGTGGAGTAACCAATCCTTTATGAATAATCTATCTCGGTACAGTGGAGTAACCAATCTTATATGAATACTGTCTCAATACAGTGGAATAACCAAGCCTATATGAATACTCTATCTCAAAACAGTGGAGTAACCAATCCTATATGAATACTCTATCTCAATACAGTGGAGTAACCAATCCTATATGAATACCAGTCAATACAGTGGAGTAACCAATCCTATATGAATAATCTACACACCAAACAGTAAATGTATCTCAATACAGTGGAGTAACCAATCCTATATGACTACTCTATCTCAGTACAGTGGGCATACTAATATAGTTTCATTGTAATGTCGGGTGTCACCAGGTTTTCTTGAGAGGGGGCCATGATTTCCTATGTGTATTGATTAGAGAGCCCAGTACTTTGCTGTGTAAGATAGGAAAATAACATTAGGGCACTGAGAGGGGGTCGCTCGCATCCAACAACCACCCTGAATGACACCTTGACAATCAGCATATTAGAATTGTATCTCTCTGATGGGGAAGCAGCAATGATTATATTTGTGTTGACTTTTAGCATGCAGTTTAACAGTTTTGAAGAGCTGCCATGGTAACACAATGGTAACAGGTACTTTTTATTGTAACACACAAATTCATCCATCTTTCTGGTCAACATATTGCTAATATCACTCATCTTTCTTCCTTCTAGCTGTGCGAGAAGATCGTATGCCAGGGGGACGTAACTCTGGTGCAGTGTATAACCTTTATAAGGTAAGAACATCAATGGTAGAGTGTAGAGAATAAAATTTAACAAAAAAAGGTCTTTTGTTTCTGGTCAGCACTTCTGTTTGAAACGTTGCTGTGAGCAAATGTTGATTGTCATCGCTTTTTTCCCCCCAACAGATTGGATGTCCGGATTAAGCTCCCATGATAAGCAAGAGTTATCTTCCCTTTCTATGAAAATGATCACTGTTTACATTTTGTCATGAGTGACAGAGATGCTGATCTGTAGAAATAGTTGATGAACTTTGAAGCAAAAGTTATTTGACCATTCGGACTTGAGAACAGATATAACTGTAGGCCTAATTGATTTCTCTGAGAATTTTCACCTGGGATGCCTGTGTTTGATCACAATGAAAACATTCTTGTACTTATTAGAAGACATATATGTATGCATGGTTTACAACCAAAAGTATTGATATACTTCATGATCTTACAGTGTAGCACAGTGTATCGCTTTGGGCACACTGGTTCTCATCAGATCACGACACCGAAGTTAAGCAACGTTGAGCTCAGTCAGTACTTGGATAGGTGACCGGATGCTGTACTAGCTGGGCTGATCAGTGTCCAGGATAATAGGAACTGTGAACACTCGTGTTCTGGCACATGGAGGCACTGTCGTGATATCACTGATAAAAAATGTTGAAAAAGAGGTTAAATCCGACTCACTCATTCTTACAGTGTAACTGACAGCGGACAGAAAAGCAGTGGGAAAGAAAGGCAAGTGTCAACAGCATATATATATATCAGAGACAGACATCAGGCTATGACAAATGAAGTCTCACCCAGATCGACTCCCATTCAGCCGATTTTGTCCTACTTTTATTGAAAATGTCCTATTTTTTTGGAAAGCTCCACTGGGAGGTCTGTTCAATGGATTCCTGTAGATTCATGTTAGGCAGCAGGGGTAGAATTTCGCAAAATTTTGCGAGAATCCAGTTGGATTCTCAATGGCTCAGTTTGCGAGAATCCAAAGAATCCAAATTTGCGGACTTTGGATTCCCAGCGGCAGAGTTTGTGAGAATCCAAATTTCTCGCACCCAGCATTTCTTGACAAGTTGCCACTTCCATCAGTGCTGGTTACTGTGCAACTAGATGTAAACTTCTCAATGGGAATTTATTTATTCTTAGGAGGGTGGTTAGCACACCTAAAATAGCACACCCTTAAATTAGTTCAGTCGAGTGATTGGTTATCTCCATTGATGAGCAGTATTCAACCTAAACATTTTTTGCTAAGCGGTAAGTATATATAGTCTGAATCTTATTTCTTTTGTATCTTTGTATTGCAAAAAAACAACAATTGGGATTGTTTGTATTGCAAAAAAAAAAAAAAAAAATTAAATCTGGCCACCTGCCTCATTTCCTGGCAAGCAGTAAAACAATTATTATTACTGAACCTTTATATAAAGACTAGGCATAACAGTTTGGCATCCATGGGTTTATATCAGATACCGGTACGCAGCAACATTAAAAAAATAAGAAAATTCCTGATATTTTTGTCTCGCATATTTTCATTTCATACCATGATGGTTTTTACAGTGAAAGATAAAAATTACCAACAAAAATTCAAGAGTCGCAGATATATTACAAGAAGTGCAGTGCCGTTAAAGTTAAAATCTTGACCTCAAATAAACTGACTTCTGAAGAAATGCGTCTTCTCAACGCAAAGTGATAGACCACGTTGTTGATGTTCATGACAGGTCTCATGCAGGCAATGTCTCTGAAGAAACGATCCATTTTTATTTTCACAAATTTCCTTACCGCTTGATTCTACTTTGCCCGATGTGCTGTCTTAGGGAAAATTGTTTATCAATCTAATTATGAACGAATCCGAATCAAATTCATCTGCGAATTGATATCCAAATGTCTCCGGTTTCATTTTCACCCTCGTGTAATTCCCTGCGAGGACCACGTGTTAGCCGGATTCAATTCCTTCATATAGGCTGTTTTCGCCTGTTGGGTTTAACGTAGGTGGCTTTGCACCAACAGCCGAGCGAAGGAGAATACACTTGAGTCATTTGGCGCCAGTCGGGAACCATTACAGAAAGTATTCGAGGCTCCCAAAAAATAATCTAGCTAAGGTTTCCGAGGGTTAGTTAGCGCATTACGTCATCAAAACATAGAAGACCGCCATTGTCGTTTTGCAGCAAGATAAAAGGATATCTCCGGAGTTTTCTGATTACAGGTCAGCTATTTGACTTGAATCTTCGTGAAATATCTAATAAATCTCTTTGAATGAACAACACACTGATTAAGCTAAGCTTTGCTTGCGCGAATCCAACTGGATTCGCGCAAGTTGCATTTCAGGCGAGTCCTTGCGCGAGTCGATTCCCGGATTCGCGTCGAAATTCTACCCCTGGGCAGAATTCTGGGCAAGGCTTTGGTGTTGGTGTAAGGCTTGGCTATGCAATTTGTTGGACAGTTCTTTGTTTGGTTTAACATAACCTTGCAACTAACCAAGGGTCAGTAGGTTACATAATTTGTTTTCCATTCTTTCTATAGGTGAAGTACAAGAAGCACAAGAGGAAATCTCAGATAGGGAAACTGTACAAACAGAAAATAGCTCACGTTAAAGTAGGCGAGGATATGAAGATCAAAACGGAACCTGTGACCAACGCATGTAAGGAATACTTTAGCCCACAACATGGCACCGAGTATCATTACGTAAGAAACATATCCCTAGGTAACCGGGCTGGTGCTGCCCCCTACGGTATGCAGAGTGACTTTGCTTCCAAGGTGATGGCGATCCCACCTCAAGACTATCCTTCCAAGTGGGAGACACATGCAGCATCCATTTCCATGGAGAAGATGGCGTCAGAAAACGCAGCGAAGATTACGGTACATTTGTCATCAAGGTCTATGCCAGAGGAGGTCAGTGATACAGAATACATTATTAGCACCCTGATGCAATGCGATTCACTTCTGGACATAGCAGTTCTTTACAATATGGACATGATCCAGGATGATTTATCTCTGTCTGACAGACTCTGCCAGATAGGTAACGACATCGTCAGCCGCCTCGTGCGATGGACAAGACAACTCCCGTTTTACTCAGAAATCCCCGTCAATGCTCACTCCAAGCTCTTGACCAGTAAATGGCATGAACTACTCTTACTCATCATGACGGCTTATAAGTCGCTCTGCCGTGACCCCAGTGATACAGACTTCTCCCACGAGACTTTTGAAACTGTTTTGGAGAAAAACTTGATGAAGTTGAAGCAGGTGATGAACAAGAGCTTCATATTGGACCACACGGACAAAGAGCTGGTCAGCCTCATGACAGCTGTCACTCGTATCGCGATGGATTTCATACAGATGGAACTGACGAAAGAAGAGTTTGTCTGTCTACAAGTCCTGCTTCTCTTAGACCACAGTAAGTCACATGAACAATATCAGCTTTTTTCATTGGTTGATAATATAACTTGAGTAAACTTTTTGAATTGAGAATTAAACACTTGCTCAGGGTTGATTCAAATTGCTTGATTCAAATTCTCAAAAAGAATTCTGGCTGTTTGATTGGCTTGTGGGGAAATTTGGGAGGACAGCCAGCCAATCAAAGAACTTTCCTGTATAAAGTTCATTCAGTCATGGAAAATGTATTTTCACACTCGTAAATTCCAGGATAAGATTCATTTTTACATTGTCTCTTTTTGCTTTGCAGAAGATCTACGAGAGTCCAACGTAGTGAATACAGTCTATGACCGGTACAAAGCCTCCCTGCGAGGACTGGTGAGAGCGAAGTTCCCCTCAGACCCCAACAGATTCAACATGCTGCTTCAAACACTTTCTCAAATACAATTATCATCCGGTGCCTTACTACAAAGCAAACTAATATTCATTCCATTCCTGCTCAATTCCTAAATCACCGGTCGCCATAACATATGATCATATATCTTTGTCTCACACAAATAACCCAGGGGTCACTGAGGTCACGTGGTCAGCTTCCTTAGTCTGTCACATGATCACTATCCTGAGAAGGTGTCTGGTCACATATTCATGGAGATGTGAATTTCACATCATGACATGATCACTGTCCTGTGACTCACATGATCACTGTCCTCTGATTAACACATGCTCTCTGCTCATTTGTCAGTTAATCATCATCCTGTGAGTATTGTTCTGTAACTGTCGCACAGGCTGTTAGTCAATCTGGTGTCTTTTTGGCACCCTGATTTGGATATCCTGAATTTAGCATACATGTACATGTATTAAATATGCTTGTGCCTTCCACTTTTGAAAAATGTATTAAATATGAGAGAGATACGAAGCAGAGACATGATTGCTGTCTTGTCATTGTCACATAAACACTGTCACATGATCACGGACTTGTGACTGTCACATGATTACTGACTTGTGACTCACATGATCACTGACTTGTGAATGTCACATGATCACTAAATTGTGACTGCCACATTATCGCTAAATTGTGTGTCAGATGATCACTGAATTGTGACTGTCACATGATCACTAAATTGTGACTGTCACATGATCACTAAATTGTGACTGTCACATGATCACTAAACTGTGACTGTCACATGATCACTAAATTGTGACTGTCACATGATCACTAAATTGTGACTGTCACATGATCACTAAATTGTGACTGTCACATGATCCCTAAACTGTGACTGCCACATGATCATTGATTTGTGACTGCCACTCGATCATTGAATTGTGTCTGTCACATCACTAAATTGTGACTGCCACATGATTACTAAATTATGACTGGCGGCCACATGATCACTGACTTGTGAATGTCACATGATCACTAAATTGTGTCTGTCACATGATCACTAAATTGTGTCTGTCACATGATCACTAAATTGTGACTGCCACATAATCACTAAATTGTGACTGCCACATGATCATTGAATTGTGACTGTCACAGGTTCACTAAATTTTGAATGTCACATGATCACTAAATTGTGACTGCCACATGATCATTGAATTGTGACTGTCGCAGGCTCACTAAATTATGTCTGTCACATGATCACTAAATAGTGACTCACATGATTACTGATTTGTGAATGTCATATGATCACTAAATTGTGACTGTCGCATGATCACTAAATTGTGACTGCCACATCATCACTAAATTGTGACTGCCACATAATCATTGATTTGTGACGGCTACATGATCATTGTATTGTGACCTGGTGACTGTCGCAGGCTCACTAAATTTTGAATGTCAATTGATCACTAAATTGTGACTCACATGGTTACTGAATCGTGACTGTCACATGATCACTGAATTTTGACTCACATAATCACTGATGTGTGACTCAATTGATCACTGAGCTGTGACTGTCATGATCACTATCCTGTGGCTAACATAATCATCTCCCATGTGAGATGGCATCTTAATACATTTTGATCAGATACATATGCCCTCTTATCCCCTCTAATTATTATACCTCTGTAAATGCCAAGGTGATGTGTACCTACCTGTCCATGAGTTACATGTAATATTCCGCAGTACATGACCTGATTGGATTTCCAAGCTGTTAAATGGTGTTCTTCCTTTATTACAGACTCATAGGTCACACCTATTTTATTTGTTGTTTCGCAGGCGGATTTTATTTTATTTTCTTCAAGATTGGAAGTGATAATAAAAGTAAATATAAAACTGGACCAGATGAGCGGAAATTCATCTACGGTACCCGCAGAAAGAAAGGGGCCAACTTCAAATATCCAGTTTTATCTTTATTTTTGTTATTGCTTCCAATGGCACAGGAGGTAGATTAAAGTGCCAAACAAATTAGGCTCTCTGACGATCCATTGTGATCAGTGTCTGTAGAGTCTACATGTAATTTTCAAAATTCGAAATTTTTGTAGTTTTGGTTAGGTTTTTGTTAGGGTTAGGGTTTTGCTAGGGTATGTTTGTTTGGGTCATCGTCGCATGTGACCGATAAGGTTAGGTGCAATGTTAAACTTCAAACAACCAGCCAATATTGCTTCCAATCTTGAGAAAAAGTAAAAATGGTGTGACCCTTAATACCCCTGTATTCAAATTTGATGAAACCTCATTAGCATGGTTTGCAGGAGTACTCGAAAACATTCAGCATATCAATGACAATTACTATGTGTCTTCATGTTTACCTTTAGATGGTTATAGATTTTTGAATTTTAAGGGACTTTTCCCCTTTTTGAGGCTTCGAACATTACTGGTACTGGACAAATGTGGGGGTGGTGGGGGGGAGGGTCAAGGTCATTTGTTATTTGTTACAAAGATCAGCTGCTGCTACATGAGGTCATATCTTGGAATGATTTTTTGTCTCAATCTTATACTTCAAGAATACTAATACATGTACTCCACCTGTTTGAATCAAAATAGGACTGATTTTAATTAGCTTTCAATAACCCAAATGTCCTGCCTCTATTAAGGCATATACTAATACAATGACATGGTATACAGTTAGACATGACTGATCAAAGTTGTTCTTGTCTATGGAGTTCATAGTAATGTCAGGGCATCATGGGATAGCTTCCAGGGCATAATGGGATAGCTTTCATTTCTAAAGCACTCGGTTGGTCAGTTCAAATTTTCAAAAAGAAATGTGTGAATTTCATTGTCCTGTGAAGAAAGTTGGAATAATGCAAATGGATTTGATGTTAGTGACAATAGTTCTCAAGACTATCAACAGTTGTTATAATGTCAATATACATGTACATACAGGTGTTCATCAAATACCATTTAATTCACTTTAGTTGATAAAATCTGAGTATGATTGAAGATCCCACATGTGTATGAATGTAAAACATTATGTATTTATTCTGTCATCAAATATGAGATTGTCAACAGTGTAATCCATTGTTGATCAAAATGGAATACGTCGTCAATTTTCTTAGTCAATCACATGTATTTATTTTCAGGCCTGGACACGCATTAGCGTAACATAAGTCGATGTCATTCACCTGAAGGTTATGCGAAATGACTTCCCATAACATTTTCGTCAAATAACATCATGCTAGCTTGTATCTCTAAAAAGAGCTACATACTTCTAATTTGTCCAGGCCTGTCTAATAGTTGTACTTTCTACAGTTCACTTTACACCTCGTCAACATCTCAACACTGGAACTCCGACTCTACTATATATACATCATAGTTTACTTTCGGTTTGCAATCCACTCAACAGTTTCATATGGCACACAAACTGTACTAAACATATATCTGTATAGGTATACTGTCTGCAGACTTCTGTCCACTTTCTCTCTCCTTAACATGTCAGTACTCCTGCTTATATACTCAAGACTGCTATATATATTTATTATTTTATACTATCTGGAGTGTTTTGTCCACTTTCAATCTTCTCAACATGACAACCTTGGTGTACACACTCGAGTATATATTTATAGTTTTTCTGTCTGCAGTGCTTTGTCCAATTTGGACCTAGTCAGTGCGTCAATGCTGGTGTACTTTGACTTGGCTATATATGTATTTATAGTTCCACTGTCTGCAGTGCTTTGGCTATAGATGTATTTATTTAGTCAGTGTGTCAACGCTGGTGTACTCCGACTTGGCTATATATGTATATATTCCACTGTCAACAGTGCTTTGTCCACTTTGCCTAGTGAACATGTCCATGCTGGTGTACTAGCTCACCCGCTATACATGTATTTGTACTTATAGTTTTACTGTCTGCAGTGCATTGTCCACTTTAGATCTAGTCAACCGGCTTACTTAGAATTTACTATATGTATGTATTATTTATGGTTATAGTAAGTGTCTATCAGTTTTAGTCCTGTGATGATACAGTCAATTAACTTAAATACATTTCAGTCAAAAGTGAATATCACCTTGTCATTCTTCTAGTCCATTTATTTGTACTGTCAACAATGAATATATATTGTTATTTCAGTCAAATATCAATGAACTTCACACATTGGTATGTGGTCAGCTGTTTTAGTCCACTGTCAATCTTGTCAACGATGAATATTTTGTCAACACATGTCAACTGTATCGATCCTGTTGATGTCAACATAAACATGTAGTCAACTGTATTTTTATTAATCGTAGTCAAAATATATGATATACATTTGTCAGTTTCTCATATGTCATGTCAAGTTGTAATTAGTCCAATTTGAACAATCAAATGATATGGTTGAAATCATATTGTCTCTTTTCACATCTGGTTAATTACAAACTTTCGATTAACCCAATTAATTAATCTCTTTTCAAATGTGGTTAATTACAAAGTTTGACTGTTCTCTTTTTTACATAGCAAATTTGGGTTATAAAGCAATTGTGAACTTTATTAGCAATCAATTGTTCCATTGTTCATGATGAACTGACCAATGAAATGGTCTCATTCTTGTTTGCAGAAATATACCATAGTACATGAACATTGCACTTCCTGGAATAGTCCTTGAACTTTCTGGAATTTCATTGGTCAGTGGATAATGTATATAGCCATGATTTGCCCAGTAACTGTTACAGTCAAGTACTGTTAGACAAGTGGCTGCTTTACAAATCATCGTACAATAGGACAGTCCAGATAACTCTCTAACCGTAAAAAGGTACGAAACAAAGTCATTGCCCATGCGACGTTATGCTGAGGTTAGGTAATGGACCATTTCTTAACAATGGCAGGACGTGTTATTTTATTTACAGAGTTTTACAGGCGATGACTTATGTTTGCAAATGCCTGTTTAGTTCCGAGACAATAACATCTTCAAAGTTGTTTTGATTTTCAGTATTTTGAAGACCACAATGATATGTATTTTCAAATTTTTGCGGTATAGCCAATGTTACGTCATTGCCCAGTGCCTAACCTTTCGCGCCTTTCAAGGCTAAAGAGTTCTGTCTCGGGGCTGCCCTATTCTTTATTTTGATAAAACATTTTTGATGGTGTGATGGAACAGTCAGTACAACTATGCTCAGAAAGAGAGCCCAGCGGTCGAGCAATAGAAGTTTTGCTCATTTTTGCCTCATTTTTTGCAGTCACATTGGTATTTGTGAAATCAGTCAAAGAGAATTAATATTCTGCTAAAGCAAATCACTTATCTCAAATGATTATCTTGCCAGATGATTAAATAATCAGTTTCTTCAAAACGTACCTAAATTTTAATTGGAGTAAACATCTCATGCCACAGTTTTTAAGGTGAGTGATTATCATTCATTGATCATTATAAAGTACAGGATTTGCACTACCTTCAGCTACATTTGATGGTTTTTTTTGCTCTGTCTCTTTTTTTTTATGGTCTCGGATGATTACATGTTGGTCTCCAATGATATCAGGGAAATGAGACCGACAGGTAATAATACATGTTTGGAATGAGTCCTTCAGATGTTCTAGCTGGCTCGGCCATTCAAATGTCCTAGATGGCTCAGCCAATCAGATGACTTAGATGGCTCAGTCAATCAGATGACTTAGATGGCTCAGCCAATCAGATGACTCACAGGGTCCAACCAACCGGATGTCTTGGATGGCTCAGCCAATCAGATGTCTTAGATAGCTCATTGAAATGGATGTTATTTGGGACTTGGCGATCAGCTCAGCAAAGGATGTCCAACATATAGATGGCTTAGCCAGAGGCTGGGTGAGTGTCTGGGATTCCACAAAAATGTGTTTCACTCTGATAAATGTGGTAAAGTATGGAAAATGTGTGTGTTACATACTATAAGGACTGCATGTTGACCCCTCTAATTGAACATAGACCAGAGTGTTAAATCAATGAGATATCATTGTATTATATAGTCAAGCTGGACCCTGTACATTCACCACATCTCCAGCTTCAAAAGAGTTGCTCATAATGGGTGAATATAGACCGGTAAAATTATGTTATTTATTTATGAGAAGGATGGTTTACATGTATCTTGTTCTGCTATACACGTACACATGTTGTTATTGTATTGTTATATTGCTTTTCTCTGCGAGTAAATTTTGTTGTATATATTTTATATTATATAAAGCTATGATCTTGCCATTGTGATGGATTGATCATTGAGAAGGTTATTTTGTACAGATGTAAAGGGTATATCTATATATATGATATATATATATAGTGGATGTTTTGGGCTTTTTTGCCTCTTATATACATGTACATGTTTATTACCTACTTGTATGTAGACTGTTATTGCCCGTCCAGTTTTTCTGTGTATTGTTTTGTGTTAATTTTATCACAAACTGATCAGTATTGATCAACTGTTAAAGGGTAGTTTGATAAAGTGCATGTTAACCCTATCTGGCGTGGGGAAAATGAAACAAATCTAAGGTGACATCTAGCAGTGATGCCATATTGAAAAAATCCATTCCTTTGCATATTTCTGAAATTTTTTATTGATGTAAATTCCTCTGCAGAGTCTGCTAAACATTTGATAACAATGGGGATCCCCAGCCACGCTTGGCGGTGCTAGTGTTTCAACAGGTAAAGAAGATGTGTCATCATAAAATGAACAATCATGACATCATTACATTATGACATTGCCATTGTGATGTCAAGAAAAATGACATGGGCATGCACCATTTACCTCTTGGTACACATAGCCACCGGGCATCATTTACCTCTTGGTACACATAGCCACCGGGCATCATTTACCTCTTGGTACACATAGCCACCGGGCATCATTTACCTCTTGGTACACATAGCCACCGGGCATCATTTACCACTTGGTACACATAGCCACCGGGCATCATTTACCTCTTGGTACACATAGCCACCGGGCATCATTTACCTCTTGGTACACATAGCCACCGGGCATCATTTCGAGCTGGCGAACCCCATCATTTGAAATGAAATAAAATGGTATTAGGCACTTTTGTGGAGAAAAAGGGTGACTTTTTTTTAGGGAATTGAAGAAAATCAAACACATGACCACCGTCTTGGATTCACCCATGATGCTTTGCTCAGAGGGTTATACAAATTTGCTCAAGAGGACCAGAATATGATAAACCATTAAGTCACATAGCTCTAGTTTATTCTTTGTTTGAGAGCATCAGGGAAAACTCCTCCCATCCGGACAGATGTGGTTGAAACTAGGTCAAGACCAATTAATTGTGCTGGTATATCACATTATATGCTGTGCTATGGCTGTGTACCTTTTTCCATGTTATGGGATACACAGGTAGGTCAGCACCTTGTTAGATATTAGGGACAAAGAGGCAAAACAAGTAAGTCTTTTGTTTCTGGTCGCAACTCGCATCGTTCTGCTTCATGCACATCAAGTTGTTTTTTTCACAAAATGTTTGGCACAGTTACCCCACTTGCCGATGTTGAATTTGTGCAGAGAAGGTCTGTTAGCTATTAAAACAGTGTTGAGAAGAAATGTTTCGGGTTAAGAATATCCTATGATTGAACATAGACCAAAGTGTTAACAATACCCTTCCTTTAGGAAAAAATAAAATAAAAAATAAAATAGAAAGGCCACATCACAGCACCACTTTTTCCAAGGATACTTGTACCAGAAACAAAAGACTTTCTTTTTTTGTCATACTTATATCGAACTGAGAAGTGGTTCATGTAAATTGTATGTATTAGAAATAACTGAATAATCACCACATCCTCTGCCTTATTACAGACAATCTTCCAGGTATCATGATCTAGTTCTGGGGGGGGGGGGGATCATTTCATACCACAAATATATATGCAACTGGGTGGACAATTACACTTTTTCGATTGCACGACAGTCTTTGTAACATTCTGTAGGAGCATTAGTTTTCTACCCAAAGTTTTTTTTTGCACAGCATGCAGACGCCTGGTAACGGAAAAATATCTACTCATTTTGTATGTGCTTCAATCGGGTTGCAGAATCAGTATTAAATGAAAGATTATTTTATTTAAAAAAGAAGAAAAAAAAAGAAGGAAAAATAGAAACTGAACATTATATATTAAATTAGGAAGAAGTATTTTAGCGAAAATGTTACAAATATATTCACTCAGTGTATAGTATGTGTTAATTGATTCAAGATTTTAATGAACACATTGAAAGCGGATTTGTGAGCAGAAGGTTTACAAGCTGAACACATTCCTGTGTAGGGGGGATAACTCCATCTGCTTCTCCCAGCAGGATTTATCTCCCCATATATCTTGTCAATTACTTTGATTAAAGGGGAAGTAACTTTGTATGGAAAATATCTCTGCACAGTTATATATCAGTTACCTCCCCTGGTTTGCTGGAAAAGCCCTCATGTCCATTAATATTTTCTATTTTTGGAAAAAAAACCCTGATATTTTTATGAAAATAAAATCAATATATAAGAGTACATTCCTAACATCCTCATCCATGTTTCACTAGCTGTTCTTGGAATGGGTTAGATCTCTTAGACATGTTAGTGAGAACTCACATACTTTATTGCTTGAAGGTAATTGAAAATTGTGATGGATATTTGGATGAATCTCAAGACTACTATGATATATTCAGCAAGGCTGTCAGTTTTATACTTCATGTATTTAAATGTCATTGTCTATACTCCCCATATTCGTGTGCTTATATATGCACAGTGAGTCACACAGTTGTTCAATTTTTCCATAGGCGTTGGGTTGGGTGACCCAAAAGGCTTGAATCACTGTATTGTCAATGTTCACTCATTGGATGGGGCAAGTGAAGTATGAATTTCAGTGTTTTTTGCCATTGTTAAAGGGTTAGTTTGGTCAATGTGTCCTGCGGAGATCTTATCCCTTAAATATAATGTATAGGATGATGGTCACATTAGAATGGACGTTGCGGAAATTGGGGACATAGTTTCAGCTTAAAGTGTTGAATGTAATTCCCTCAAGGAAATGTCTGATGTCGGACTCCGTAGAGTACGTTATATATGAAATTCCTTTGTAGGAATGTCTGGTAAAATCTGCCAGTGTCTTTCAGTGCATTATTTCAGAAAGTCCCTGTGAAATTCACACAGAAGCTTGGGACTGGTCAGTTATTAATTATGATGTAATTCATAACTATATCCTCTCTCAACTTCTATCATATCATAATTAGTAACTGACCAACCCACGCTCCTGTGAGAATCCCCATCATTATTGTGTGCAGGGGTCTTCCAGCTTGAGGAACATTGCACATTACCAGCTTTTTGTGAACTTTAGTGAGTTAGTGCAAGTTATATCGTTATCCTGCATATGAAGTAATGTATGACATGTCCAACAATATCCCACCCAATTTCCACTCAAAATCCTATTGCAGGCAGGCATAGCTTGCATGATGGGTAATATTCATTCCAACTGTTGCACGATGGGTATTGTGATTTGGAAAGGTTTGGTTATGGACCAATTTGGTGATATATCAGTGGCAATTGTCAGGCGGGAAGGCCGCAGTTGTCATATTTCCGGCCTATCCTTGGGTCTGTTTTACAGATGCTAGTCAACATAAATGTATGCCATTCAGTGACTTCCATGAGGAGATGTGAATACTCACTTGTTGAAGGTATTAACTGATGTTGAATGGCTATATTGATTATTGTATCATATATATTGCATTTATTGCTTCTCTGCAATTGTTTGTTTGTTATTTGTTGAATAAATCCATGTTTTACCAAATCACCTGGTTATTGGGTTATTAACTATTCATCCACCTATGGGGGGCGGGATTGTGGCCATGGTGAAAGACTGCACACTCGTAAACTCGGCTGCTGGTCTGGCATGGGTTCGAATCCCACCGAGGACTTTCAGGATATGAAAATATCCCCGCTCACAGCTGGGCTTATCAATGTCCAAGGTAAAAGGAACTGAGGGCGCTCTCGTGTCCAGGCACATGTAGGCATCGTCGTGATATGGCTGAAAAATTGTTGAAAACGACGTTAAATCCTACTCACTCACTCATCCACCTATGTCTACTTTCCTTGAAAATCCATTTCCTGGTATGAAATGATCACATTTTTATACGCCCGCCAAAAGGCGGACGTATTATGTGATGGCAGTTTCCGTCCGTCTGTCCGTCAGGGCGTCCGTCCGTGTGTCCGTCTGTCCGTCCCTCATGTCCGGTCTATATCTGGAACAGTTTTCTATCTACAGTTCTAATTTTTGGTGAGTGGATACCCTATGGGGAGACGATGTGTCGCGTACCAAAATGAAGGTCAAGGTCAGAGGTCAAAGGTCACTGGCCTAAAAAACAGGAAATCACTGAAGTGTTTGTGTCCGGTCTATATCTGTGAACGTTTTCTATCCACAGTTGGAATTTTTTGTGAGTGGATACGCTAGGTGGAGACGATGTGTCGCGTACCAAAATTGAGGTCGAGGTCAGAGGTCAAAGGTCACTGTTGCCTAACATCAGGAAATCATTGATCATTGTCAGTTTTCTATCTACAGTTCTAATTATTGGTGAGTGGATGCCCTAGGGGGGAACGATGTGTTACATACGAAATGTAGGTCGAGGTCAGAGGTCAAAGGTCAGTGTGACGGAAAAATCCGGAAATCATTAAAAATTTCTAATTTTTTGTGAGTGGATTCAATAGGGGGAAATACCAAAATATAGGTCAAGGTCGAAGGTCAAAGGTCACTGACCCAAAAATCAGGAAATTATTAAAAATAACATTTCTTTGTGTGAGTAGATACATTAGGGGGACACAATGTGCCACATATCAAAATGTAGGTCAAGGTCAAAGGTCAAGGTCACTGTTACCCCAAAATCATGAAATTGTTAAAAATCATGATTTTTTTGAGTTCATTGAGAAATTACGGGTAACCGTTTTGTCATGTACCAAAATTTAGATCCAGGTCAATAGTCAAGATCACTGTGCCACCAGAATCAAGGTCAAATATTTGGTGAGTGGATTCAATAGGGAGAAATGAAGTGTCACATACCAAAAATTATGTCAAGGTCAAAGGTCACTGTGACCCCAAAATCAGGAAATTATTAAAAATCACATTTTTTCTGTGTCCGTAGATACATTAGGGGGACATGATGTGTCACATACCAAAATGTAGGTCAAAGGTCAAGGTCACTGTGACCCCAAAATCGTTAAATTGTTAAAAATCATGATGTTTTGTGTCCATTGAGAAGTTACGGGGAGATGGTTTGTCATGTACCAAAATTTAGATCAAGGTCAATAGTCAAGGTCACTGTGACTCCAGAATCAAGAAATCTTTGAAAATTACTTTGTTTTGTGTCCGTAGATTCATTAGGGGGACATGATGTGTCACACACCAAAATGTAGGTCAAGGCTAAACGCCAAGGTCACTGACCCCCAAATCATGAAATTCATAAAAATCATGATTTTTTGTGTCCATTGATACATTGACGGAAGACGAAGTGTTGTGTACCAAAATTTAGGTCACGGTCAAAGGTCAAGGTAACTGTGACCCCAAAATCAGGAAATCACATTTTCATATGCCTGTCGAAGACGAGGTCATGTAATGCGATGTTGCGTTCTGTCCATTCATTCATTAACATTTGTTGTCCATGCGATATCTCTGGTTTCAAGGTATGGAATGGTACCAAACTTTGAGTATACCTTACTCGCATGGCAAAGAGGAGCCATACATTTTGAGATCAATTTGTCCAAGGTCAAAACTGAATCAAGTTTAGTTGACCATATGTGTTAGGTTGGAATATTCAGAGTTCTCTCCCCTACATGTATATGGCAGTCATCCTGTGGAGTTGTCTCCCATATTTGAAACAGCTACATTTAGTTAAACTGTTGTGAAATAAAAACCATACATTTAGTAATTTAACGGGGAGAGGGGTCATTTATGAACTTCATACTTCTTTATTAACTCAAGAACAAAGGTTTACTTCATCACTTTCTTCTTTCTTCATGCAAAATTATCTTGTCTGAAAGGAATCCATTTGCAGGAAAACTACTATTTTCGTGTGTTTGACTATTGTCGATTTCAGTGTGGGATATGTGAGCTCTCGGCTCTTGCTTCAAGGTCAACAAGTTACCAAGAGTTAAGCTCGTTTTAGTTTATCATTCAATATAAGATATATGTTACATTCTCAGAAGCACAAAATTGTAGGCTAGCTACCAATTGGAATCGAGGCTATCAAACAACCTTGAAATTTGGACCAATGTAATTCCAGATACACGGGCGTATATTGAAGCCCCTTGGGCTCTTGTTGACATTCAGATCTAATTTTGAAAAAGAAAGATTATACATCTGCTGTATTGTTCAAGAATTCTTGATACTCTTGATCAGTAGGATAGTGTTGCAGTAATCTCTCAATTCATCTCTCAAACGAAATTAGAAAATTGTTGTTTTTACCCCTCGAGCAAATTTTGCCTGAAGGGTATTGTTGTCGTCGTCGGCATCGTCTGTCCATCTTTCTTGTGGACATGATATCTCAAGAAGAATTATAGCCAGGCATTGTAAATTCATACCTTGTATGCATCTGGTGAAGGGTCAGAAGCCTATTGAAAATGACTGACCTTGACCTATTTTATCAAGGTCAAATTCTAGTATTTGCTATATTTTTTGAAGGATTAAAGCTAGGTTCTCCAAATTCTTATTACATATGCAATTGTTGATTGACTAGCAGCATATTCCAGTTGACTGACCTTGACTTATTTTTTCAAGGTCATATACTGTTTATTATGATATAATATGAAAAGAAATACAGGTAGGCTTTCCAAATTAATGCTATGTATACATCTGGCGATGGTCCAGATGTGTGCTGAAGATGACTGACCTTGACGTATTTTATTAAGGTCAAATTCTAGTATTTGCTATATTTTAAAGGATTAAAGCTAAGATCCTAATTCAAATTCATATTACCTTTGCAACTGGTCATTTACTAGAAGCCTATCCCAGTTGACTGACCTTGACCTATTTTTGCAAGTTCGTATACTGTTTATTATGATATAACATGAAGAACTATAGGTAGGTCTTCCAAATTAATACTATAATGTATACATCTGGCAATGGTCCAGAGGTGACTCACCTTGACCTTTTTTCTTGACATATTCTATTTAGTACAATATTTCATGAAGGATTATATCTACATTGTCCAAATTCATACCACATATGCCTGGACCTGAAGTTTATTGAATATTACTGACCTTGACCTATTTTATAAACGTCAAATTATATATGTTGAGATCTAAGATCTCTGAATTCATGAACGTGACGTTAAACCGTAATTCTCTCTCTCTCTCTCTCTCTGAATTCATGTTTCATATGACCAGAAATTTGTTGAAGATGACTGGCCTTGGTCTATATTTCGAAGATCAAATTACTTTATTTGATTATTAGCTATATAGAAGAGTATATTCAGAGCTAAGAATTTGGTCATGCTCTACCAGAACCTCCGTGCAAAGATTTCGTCATCAATTAAGACCTTGGCAAAAGCTGACCTGGCTCGACCTTCTATGTATTTCTGATATGAGAGAACTACAGTCAACCCTACTACGTGACATATTTGTTAACCTACATGATATTGTCAAAGTTCTAAATATACATTTATGCAATGCAAGATTGCTGAGTGTAGAGAATAACTGATAGCCGAGGGGTATTGGCTATTTTTTTTTGCCTCTGTTGTGAATATTTGATAATGAAACATTTTCTCTTAGAGATTAACATAAATGCTTTGAAGTCCGTGCCCTTTTGATACATATATAAAATCACAATATATTGGATACGTGATTTCCCTTTGGCAGAACTGTTCTGGGCAATGTACGCGTTTTCTCTATTCAAGGTAGTTCATATACAACAAAGTTCTACTCCAATCTGACCACCCTGTGGGGGCCTAATCGTGTATTTGCGCCTAATCGTGTCAGCGCCAAATCGTGTAAAAAAAGTGCGCCTAATAACGTGTTGCGCCTAACCGTGTAGGAAATTTGCGCTTAATGGTGGAACTGCGCCTAATCGTGTACGAAATTTGCGCTTAATTGTGGAACTGCACCTAATCGTGTACGGAGTTTGCGCCTATTTGGATATGCGCCTAATCCTGTAAGGAGGCTGCGTCTAATCATGTAACTGCTCCTAATCATTTGAACCATCTTGCGCCTAATTCTGCGTTGCGCCTAATCGTGTAGAAAAATTGCCCCTAATTGTGGAATTGCGCCTATTCGTGTAGAAGATTTGCTCCTAATTCTGGAAATGCGCCTATTCGTGTGAGAAATATGCGTCTAATCGTGGAAACGCGTTTTTTCGTGGAAATCATTTTGCGCCTAATTATGCGTTGCGCCTGATCGTGTAGAAAATTTGCGTCTAACTGTGGAAATGCGCCTAATTGTGAATAGAGACTGCGCCTAAACGTGCACAATGTGAAGACATAAGTAGTATGTAAATGATGGATAAAGTCAACTTTACCTTCTTTCGTCATTTTTGGGAAGGCCACGGGGAGATCACGTGATCAAGAGGTTGTAACGGTTAACCGTTTGTGTAGAGAACGATTCGACTATGGAGCGTGACCCAAAATGGAATGCGGGGAAGGACCTTGTACATGTATCGTCAACGAAATGCAGGCCAGTGTACGGAAATGGAGTCCCCCGTATTTCTCGCTTACCAGACCAAGATAGGAGTTGACAATTACGTGAAATATTCTCTACAGGTTCTAGATTGGGATGCCGTTCCAGTTTATGGACTATGAACTGTAATTTCGCCGTGAGAGACGATCTTTCATGGCTGGCGAAACGTCTCCGTTCGTGGGGAACTTCATGTGGGGACTTTTCGAGTGCGGAGAGTGCACTCAGTATAAATATAGGTGCAGACATTTCGAGCGAGAGAGTACCAGAAAAGCAGATCTTGAGAAAGCACACAAGGTACAGTCTGTATTGAGTGATTTTGGCGCACTTTGCGACCGGGTCGCAAATGTAGTTGTTTTGGCCTGGGAGTCAAAAAGATTGTGGATCCTGTAGCTAGTGCAACCTCTATAAAACACGTCAATCCAATGAAAATTTGCCGGCTTGCATTTTCAGTGTGGAACCGTGTTTCTGTGTTGTACTAGAAGTATAGGGAACACGGCAGAGTGGGAAGACCGACTGGCGTGTTTATTATATTCGGAGGGTATTCTATAATACTGTAACATGACATGTATTGCCGCGTAGCACATTACGGTAATCATGATTAGACATCAGTATAGAATAAGGATATAGGTCAATACCAGTAGATTGTATGATATCGGCACTGAACAGCCCGGGGCACTGGGACGTAGTCAGTATAATTTAGGTGTCGGTGTCATCGGTCGTGAAGCGGTATTTGACGTTAATAAGGGATTCCCTCCACCCTCAGATTATATGCAAATGTACTATAAATACAGAGATAATAGAGCCAATCTCTCTTACCGTTATTCAACGACATATCGTGCAGGCCGTGAGGTTGGCGACCGGGTCGCAGAAGGTCGCAGAAAGGTCGCAGACGGTCGCATAGACGCTGTACGGGTGCGGAAGAGACCACAACGATCACAGACGGTACTAGAAGACGGGGCACAGCAGAAACGGACTTCTTCTCTCGAGATACGGCGATAAACCGTGAAATCTGAGAGGCTTGCTACCGGGTTGCAGAGGGTCGCAGCGAGTCGCCATCAGCGGTTTACAGACAGTAATGATGCTACATCGGTACCAGCTGAAATGATAACTATAGGGCAGGTGTCGGAGTCTGAGCTACAACCATTAATGTACAGGTGTGGCTTATCGGATAGTTTAAATTATTATTTATTATTAGGAGTCTGAGCTACAACCATTAATGTACAGGTGTGGCTTACCGGATAGTTTAAATTATTATTAGTAGATGTTGTGACGGCCACGGAAGACGAGCTGTACGTGTTTCTTACCTAGGGAGTCGTCGTGAAGTTGTGTAGCCACGGGTCGTGTCTATAGACGGGTCGCAGCAGCCGTGAGGGTTGAGACGCCGTGCTGTACTTACCTGTGCGGGAATCAAACTGGTGAGCTGACAAGTTAGGGTCAGGCTCCGGCGACTGGGGGTGAAGAAGACGACGGGCTGCCACATCCGTGGAGAGGCTCCAACGACTGGGTGTCGTGTATCGAGAGAGCGTTACAGCCGTAGCGTTCCAACGACGGAAGAAGACGACTTGCGATCGGGTCGCAGAGGGTCGCAGAAGGTCAGGTGCTGTGTGGGCTCCGGAGCATCTATCTCCTTGAACAGCCGCCGGATATGGGAGCAGCTTGACCCAGATGTGAAACCAGTCCGTCGAGACTCCCGGTACCAGTCCATCAAGGTAGCTGACGGTTCCCATATGCCTTTACTCGGAGAGGGAGACTTCCCATATCATTCATGGGATGTTTCTTTGTTTATAGAGTTGCTTGAATTTCTCATTAAAAATATCTATGTGAAATTTGGCAACACAATATATCAGCAGCATATAGGTATTCCAATGGGTACTAATTGTGCACCCCTGTTGGCCGACCTGTTTCTGTTCTCTTATGAATATGACTATATGCAGGCGCTTTCAAAAACCGATCCATTCAAAGCCCGTTCCTTCTCATTCACCAAACGCTATATAGGCGATCTTCTCGCTGTGGATAATCGCTATATAAATGACGCAGTGAAGGATATATATCCACCTTCACTGGATTTGAAGGAAACTACAGATAGCCCTACAGGCACATCTTATTTAGATCTCTATCTCTATAAAAATGAAGCGGGCATTCTCTCTCGTCGACTTTATGACAAAAGAGATGATTACAATTTCGACATCGTAAACTATCCCTTTCTGGATAGTAATATTCCAGTGGGACCTGCATATGGCGTATACATATCTCGCTTAGTAGCATTTGCTAGATCCTGTGTTAAATGTGATGATTTTAATCAACGTCACAAAACATTGTTGCAGAAACTTATAAAACAGGGCTACTCCACCAAGCGCCTCCACTCAAAGTTTCTCAAATTTGGCGATACATATCGCATGCTGATAGCAAAATACGAACGTAGCGTGCAAGATCTATGGCGCTACGTTTCGTAACTTGTGTCTAATTCCGCTTAACCCGGGGCTAGGGGCCGTATGAACCCATGTACTTCAAGATCCTCATGGTACTCATATGAACAGTCACAATCAAAGCGTGACTGAGATACATCTTTTTTAGATGACGACTCTATAACGAATATTATGGATTAAGAATACTGATCAGCGATACGGATTTGATATTTTTGGAACATCATGATGTCTTGCCGGCATCATTGAAAACTGTTGACCGCTTCTCTCTTGCAGGAAACAAGCCTATGTTTGTGTATACTATGATTGTCTTTTTGAATTTGGTGCTAATACTGTTATGTGGAAAATGGAATAGGTCTTTGGATTATGGACGCGGATATTCTCTAATGGACGACGGCTGGATTATGAATGACGGACTAGACGCTTGTAATTCAGGATATTGATCCGAGGGACGGTGTGGAAGCACACGCTGGTGGTTGGAGATTTGTCCATCGACGCCATCTTGGGGTACGACTTCCTGTATCGCCACGGCTGTATATTTGACGCAAGAGGTCATCGATTGAAGCTGGGAGGGAAGTACCTGCAATGTGAGGTTGTAGGCAGTTTCGATTGTTATCGTTTGGCCCTGGCTGAGACCATCACCATACCGCCTAGAATCCAGATGCTTGCCCCGGCCAGGGTGGGAGACGCACCACCGGGGGAAATTGGACTAGTAGAGGGGGAGCTCGCATTTACCGAGAAGACGGCCTAGTCCTGGCGAGAACACTTTCTCGAGTTGCATCTGATGGTAGTGTGCCTATTCGTATGCTGAACGCTTCCGATGAGTCCACAGTCATTCACGCTGGTACCTTCTGCGGTAGTATGTCCACACTGGGTGATGTTTCGGAAGAGCCTACAGAGCCGAAGGCGCGGACGACGACCCTGCCAGCATATATGCAGCCTCTGTTGGAGAAGTCCAAGGACGGCCTGAATGCAACCCAGCTGAGGGAGGTTCAACAAATGTTGAGTCGACACGCTGATTTGTTTGCTGCCGATGACGATGACCTTGGATGTACGACCAAGGTGCAGCCTCAGATAAAGACGGGGAATGCACCCCCGATTCGCATTCCACCTAGAAGACCGCCCCTTCATGTCCGATGGGAGATTGACAAGCAGGTTGACGAGATGTTACGACGAGGTGTGGTAGAGCCCTCCGAGGGACCGTGGTCGGCCCCTGTCGTCCTGTTGAAGAAGAAGGACGGTAAATCTCGATTCTGCGTCGAATATCGGGCCCTGAATGACGTCACAGAGAAAGACGCATATCCTCTGCCGAGGATCGATGACAGTCTTGACGCACTGAACGGTGCCCAGTGGTGGTCTACCCTCGACTTGATGTCCGGATACTGGTAAGTTGAATTGGCGCCTGAAGATCGATGCAAGTCCGCGTTTGCTACCCGGAAAGGCCTTTACCAGTTCCGTGTTATGCCGTTCGGGCTGTGCAACGCCCTGGGAACCTTCGAACCCCTGATGGAAGCGGTATTGGCCGGTCTGCACTACGAGACTTGCCTCATTTACCTCGACGAAATCATCGTGTTCGGCAAGACGTTTACTGAGATGCTTGCCAACTTGGAGGTGGTGTTCCAGAGACTACAACTTCACGGGCTTAAGTTGAAACCCTCCAAGTGTGTGATTGGCGCAGGGAAAGTAGGTGACACGTCGTGTCCGGCGCTGGTATCGAGACGGAGCCAGAGAAAGTCCAGGCTGAGAGAGACTGGCCCACCCCAGTCTCCCAGACCGAGGTACGGACTTTCCTCGGATTATGTAGCTATTATCGGAGGTTCGTCAAAGACTTTGCGACCGTGGCAGCGCCCCTGCATCAAATTACTCAGAAGGAGAAGAGCTTTGTGTGGACCGACGATTGTCAGATCGCATTTGAGACCCTGAAGGAGAAGATGATAGCGGCGCCCATCCTGACCATGCCTGACATGTCTAAACCGTTTATCCTGGACACGGATGCCAGCGGTTGGGGCATCGGAGCCGTTTTGTCTCAAGAGGTCCACGGACAGGAGAGAGTGGTGGCCTATGGCAGCAGGGTACTCACCAAGGCTGAGAAGGCATATTGCGTGACCAGGCGCGAACTCCTGGCGGTGGTCCACTTCGTTAAGTCGTTCCGGCATTACCTCTACGGGAAGAAGTCTCTACTGCGCACCGACCACGGGTCCTTGAGGTGGCTCAAGATATTCAAAGAGCCGGAGGGTCAACTCGCAAGATGGATTCAAGCTCTGTCGACATATCAATTTGACATTGTACACCGACCTGGCCGCAAGCATCAGAATGCTGACGCGATGAGCAGATGTCCGTGTAAGCAGTGAGGTCGTTCCTCAGAGACCGAAGATGGGGAGACTGCGGCGGCGAGGGTTGTGGCCGTAACTCCCCCCAACGACGACTTTGCGGCGGCCCAGGCTGCCGACCCGGAGCTGCTACCGGTGATTGAGTGGGTGAGGGCTGGTACCAGACCTCGGTGGGACCTAGTTTGTCAATACAGCGGGGTAACGAAAGCGCTGTGGGGAGCCTATGACGCCTTGGCCATGGAAGGAGACCTCCTAGTGCGACGTTGGTATGACGTGCCAAATTATTGGTACTCCCGAGGGCCCTTCACAAGAGGATACTCAAAGAATGTCATGACAGCCCGACTGGAGGACACCTCGGCGTGTTCAAGACACTGAAGAAGGTGCGACAAGCGTACACCGGGTCGGCCTCCAGCGTGACGTTCGATAGTGGTGTCGGAGCTGAGACACGTGCAGTCGGAGGAAGCAGGCCGGGAAGAAACCCCGAGGACAGCACCGCGGGATGATGACGGGAAGCCCCGGAGAACGTATCGCCCGCGGTCGAAGGGTGGTCAGGCCCCGCAGGCTGCACGATTACGTGCTGACGTCCCAGCCCCTGTCCCGTGAGAGGGGGAGCTCATTGCCGTTAGGGCGCCCTATAGAGCGCCGTGGGTGAAGTGGGAACGTTGGGCGACGTGTGGGTAATCGTCTTTTGCCGGGGGATTGGCCCACCACTAATGGACACTCTGTTCTGTCTTTGCAGAATCCTGACGTCATGAGCGAACGGGCGAAGAAACCTCGCAGAGATGGGAGCCGAAGCCCCAGGAGGACGAAAGGGCGGGACTCGCAGAGGGAGGCCGAGCCGGAGCCGACGCTCTTGTGCCCGTTCTGCCCCGGTAGCTTCCATCGACGGAAACGGCGCACAGAACACTGTAAGAGGAGACACGGCTGGGACGGCAGCTGGGGGGCCCAATACCCCGTGAACCTGGGACCGCGGTATTACCCCCACCACCTCAGACATGGACGGCTGGCCTGACAACGCCGAGTCCGGCTGAACCAGGAACGGCGGCGTGCCGCATGCTATCGGTGGTCCAAGCTATGGGACGGGGGCGACGCCACGACGGAGCCCGTCAGCTACCGGCGGCCGCCCCCTACCGGCGGCCGTGGGGCGGCCGCAAATGCCAGAGGGTGAGCGCCCGAAAGGCGAAGCTATCGAGGTGGAGAAGGCGTTGCAGGTGGCGGATGACGAACCGCGCCTGCTACCTGCGCCAGAAGAGGAACCAGTGGTGGTGCCCGTCCCTTGCCAGGAGGAACCTGAGGTCGCCATTTCCCTCCCGGTCAGCATTCCCCGGGACCCCGAGGAGCTAGTCCTAGGGACGGGGGTAACGGTCGCCGCCGTTAGCCCCAGGGCCGCAACCCGTGGACCTGAAGCTTCCATGCCAGGAGTGGTTCCGGAATTGCCCAGGCTGATACTCCATCCGCCGGTGACGGAGTTTAGCGATGATGAGAGTGAGGGCGACACCGACGAAGGCGAGGGTGATGGTGCGATCGGTGCGTCTGAAGGGCCAGTTCGGGCCACTAATAAGGGCCAGAGTCCGACTGCCGCGGAGGCCAGGCCAGCGATGAGGCCGGTGGGCTTGGACGTGGCTCGACCACAACGCGTACTGGTGCACCGGACCAAACTCTACGTGAACTCCGTGCGGGATCGCCAGGGCCGCTAGTGGAGAAAAGTTTATGATAAATGGGCGTGGACCGAAGAGCATAGTCTTCTGCTAGCCGCCCATGTGATTCTGTGTACCCCTCCAGATACCAGAGCGGGAAGGGGGTCGCGAGGACAGCGGCCGGAATCCTTACAGTACGCTCGCCCGCGACGGACCTGGAGGGAAACCTACCGGACCTAATGTCGTGGTGGCCCGGCCAGACCGCCGGAGGGCGGCCACCTTGTAATTTCGCCGGCCCTGATGGCCTGTAATTGGCAAGGAGTTTTTGTTTGTGTTTATTCGAACTGTACAACTGGAACTGTAGAAATACACTGGACTGTGGAACGAGAACGACCATGACAAGGACGTCATGATCTGGAAAGGCGGGGGCAGTGTAACGGTTAACCGCTTGTGTAGAGAACGATTCGACTATGGAGCGTAACTCAGAATGGAATGCGGGAAACGACCTTGTACATGTATCGTCAACGAAATGCAGGCCAGTGTACGGGAATGGAGTCCCCCGTATTTCTCACTTACCAGACCAAGATACGAGTTGACAATTACGTGAAATATTCTCTACAGGTTCTCGATTGGGATGCCGTTCCTGTTTATGGACTATGAACTGTAATTTCGCTGTGAGAGACGATCTTTCATGGCGGACGAAATCTCTCCGTTCGTGGGGAACTTCCTGCGGGGACTTTTCGAGTGCGGAGAGTGCACTCAGTATAAATAGAGGTGCAGACATTTCGTGCAAGAGAGTACCAGAAAAGCAGACCTTGAGAAAGCACGCAAGGTACAGTCTGTATTGTGTGATTTTGGCGCACTTTGCGACCGGGTCGCAAATGTAGTTGTTTTGGCCTGGGAGTCTAAAAGAGTGTAGATCCTGTAGCTAGTGCAACCTCTATAAAGCACGTCAATCCAATGAGAATTTGTCGGCTTGCATTTTCAGTGTGGAACCGTGTTTTTGTGTTGTACTAGACGTATAGGGAACACGGCAGAGTGGGAAGACCGACTGGCGTGTTTATTATAGTCTGGGGGTATTCTATAATACTGTAACATGACATGTATTGCCGCGTAGCACATCACGGTAATCATGATCAGACATCAGTATAGAATAAGGATATAGGTCAATACCAGTAGATTGTATGATATCGGCACTGTTTTGCTGAACAGCCCGGGGCACTGGGACGTGGTCAGTATAATTTAGGTGTCGGTGTCATCGGTCGTGAAGCGGTATTTGACGTTAATAAGGGATTCCCTCCACCTTCAGATTATATGCAAATGTACTATAAATACAGAGATAATAGAGCCAATCTCTCTTACCGTTATACAACGACATATCGTGCAGCCCGTGAGGTCGGCGACCGGGTCGCAGAAGGTCGCAGACGCCCTGCGACCGGGTCGCAGAAGGTCGCAGAAGGGTCGCAGACGGTCGCATAGACGCTGTACGGGTGCGGAAGAGACCACAACGATCACAGACGGTACTAGAAGACGGGGCACAGCAGAAACGGACTTCTTCTCCCGAGATACGGTGATAAACCGTGAAATCTGAGAGACTTGCGACCGGGTCGCAGAAGGTCGCAGACGGGTTGCGCCCGGATCGCAGAGGCTTGCGATCGGGTCGCAGAGGGTCGCAGAGAGTCGCCATCAGCGGTTTATAGACAGTAATGATGCTACATCGGTACCAGATGAAATTGCCGTTAGGGCGCCCTATAGAGCGCCGTGGGGAAAGTGGGAACGTTGGGCGACGTGTGGGTAATTGTCTTTTGCCGCGGGATTGGCCCACCACTAATGGCCATTCTGTTCTGTCTTTGCAGAATCCTGACGTCATGAGCGAACGAGCGCAGAGATGAGAGCCGAAGCCCCAGGAGGACGAAAGAGCGGGACTCGCAGAGGGAGGCCGAGCCGGAGCCGACGCTCTTGTGCCCGTTCTGCCCCGGTAGCTTCCATCGACGGAAACGGCGCACAGAACACTGTAAGAGGAGACAGGGCTGGGACGGCAGCTGGGGACCCAATACCCCGTGAACCTGGGACCGCGGTATTACCCCCACCATCTCAGACATGGACGGCTGGCCTGACAACGCCGAGTCCGGCTGAACCAGGAACGGCGGCGTGCCGCATGCTATCGGTGGTCCAAGCTATGGGACGGGGGCGACGCCACGACGGAGCCCGTCAGCTACCGGCGGCCGCAGAGGCCAGAGGGTGAGCGCCCGAAAGGCGAAGCTATCGAGGTGGAGAAGGCGTTACAGGTGGCGGATGACGAACCGCGCCTGCTACCTGCGCCAGAAGAGGAACCAGTGGTGGTGCCCGTCCCTTGCCAGAAGGAACCTGAGGTCGCCATTTCCTTCCCGGTCAGCATTCCCCGGGACCCCGAGGAGCTAGTCCTAGGGACGGGGGTAACGGTCGCCGCCGTTAGCCCCAGGGCCGCAACCCGTGGACCTGAAGCTTCCATGCCAGGAGTGGTTCCGGAATTGCCCAGGCTGATACTCCATCCGCCGGTGACGGAGTTTAGCGATGATGAGACTGAGGTCGACACCGACGAAGGCGAGGGTGATGGTGCGACCGGTACGCCTGAAGGGCCAGTTCGGGCCACTGATAAGGGCCAGAGTCCGACTGCCGCGGAGGCCAGGCCAGCGATGAGGCCGGTGGGCTTGGACTTGGCTCGACCACAACGCGTACTGGTGCACCGGACCAAACTCTACGTGGACTCCGTGCGGGATCGCCAGGGCCGCGAGTGGAGAAAAGTTTATGATAAATGGGCGTGGACCGAAGAGCATAGTCTTCATGAGGGGAAGCCCGACCCCTGCAACTGAGCGCACAGCCCAGTGGACCTGATGTCGTGGGGCGGCTCTGCTAGCCGCCCATGTAATTCTGTGTACCCCTCCAGGTACCAGAGCGGGAAGGGGGTCGCGAGGACAGCGGCCGGAACCCCTACAGCGACGGACCTGGAGGGAAACCTACCGGATCTAATGTCGTGGTGGCCCGGCCAGACCGCCGGAGGGCGGCCACCTTGTAATTTCGCCGGCCCTGATCGCCTGTAATTGGCGAGGAGTTCTTGTTTGTGTTGATTCGAACTGTACAACTGGAACTGTAGAACTACACTGGACTGTGGAACGAGAACGACCATGACGAGGACGTCATGATCTGGAAAGGCGGGGGCAGTGTAACGGTTAACCGTTTGTGTAGAGAACGATTCGACTATGGAGCGTGACCCAGAATGGAATGCGGGGAACGACCTTGTACATCGTCAACGAAATGCAGGCCAGTGTACGGAAATGAAGTCCCCCGTATTTCTCACTTACCAGACCAAGATAGGAGTTGACATTTACGTGAAATATTCTCTACAGGTTCTAGATTGGGATGCCGTTCCTGTTTATGGACTATGAACTGTAATTTCGCTGTGAGAGACGATCTTTCATGGCGGACGAAACCTCTCCGTTCGTGGGGAACTTCCTGTGGGGACTTTTCGAGTGCGGAGATTGCACTCAGTATACGTGGACGCGGATATTCTTTAATGGACGACGGCTGAATTATGAATGACGGACTAGACGCTTGTATAAACAGAGGTGCAGACATTTCGAGCAAGAAAGTACCAGAAATGCAGATCTTGAGAAAGGTCGTAAGGTACAGTCTGTATTGTGTGATTTTGGCGTACTTTGCGACCGGGTCGCAAATGTAGTTGTTTTGGCCTGGGAGTCTAAAAGATTGTAGATCTTGTAGCTAGTGCAACCTCTATAAAACACGTCAATCCAATGAGAATTTGCCGGCTTGCATTTTCAGTGTGGAACCGTGTTTTTGTGCTGTACTAGAAGTATAGGGAACACGGCAGAGTGGGGAGACCGACTGGCGTGCTTATTATAGTCTGGGGGTATTCTATAATACGTCAATACCAGTAGATTGTATGATATCGGCACTGTTTTGTTGAACAGCCCGGGGCACTGGGACGTGGTCAGTATAATTTAGGTGTCGGTATCATCGGTCGTGAAGCGGTATTTGACGTTAATAAGGGATTCCCTCCACCCTCAGATTATATGCAAATGTACTATAAATACAGAGATAATAGAGCCAATCTCTCTTACCGTTATACAACGACATATCGTGCAGCCCGTGAGGTCGGCGACCGGGTCGCAGAAGGTCGCAGACGCCCTGCGACCGGGTCGCAGAAGGTCGCAGAAAGGTCGCAGACGGTCGCATAGACGCTGTACGAGTGCGGAAGAGACCACAACGATCACAGACGGTACTAGAAGACGGGGCACAGCAGAAACGGACTTCTTCTCCCGAGATACGGCGATAAACCGTGAAATCTGAAAGACTTGCGACCGGGTGGCAGAAGGTCGCAGACGGATTGCGACCGGGTCGCAGACGGATTGCGACCGGGTCGCAGAGGCTTGCGACCGGGTCGCAGAGGGTCGCAGAGAGTCGCCATCAGCGGTTTACAGACAGTAATGATGCTACATCGGTACCAGCTGAAATGATAACCCAATATATACCCAAGTAGATGTTGTGACGGCCACGGAAGACGAGCTGTACGTGTTTCTTACCTGGAGAGTCGTCGTGAAGTTGTGTAGCCACGGGTCGTGTCTATAGACGGGTCGCAGCAGCCGTGAGGGTTGAGACGCCGTGCTGTACTTACCTGTGCGGGAAGCAAACTGGTGAGCTGACAAGTTAGGGTCAGGCTCCGACGACTGGGGGTGAAGAAGACGACGGACTGCCACATCCGTGGAGAGGCTCCAACGACTGGGTGGTATATATTGGGAGAGCGTTACAGCCGTAACGTTCCGACGACTTGGGGTGAAGAAGACGACGGGCTGCCACATCCGTGGAGAGGCTCCAACGACTGGGTGTCGTGTATCGAGAGAGCGTTACAGCCGTAGCGTTCCAACGGCGGAAGAAGACGACTTGCGATCGGGTCGCAGAAGGTCGCAGACGACTTGCAACCGGATCGCAGAAGGTCTCAGAGGCTTGCGACCGGGTCGCAGAGGGTCGCAGATAGTTATCGTGTGGGAAAAGGGCCAGCAACCAGGCCGCCCTTGATTACGTGTGACGGAAGAGGTGAAGGGCCAGCAGCCAGGCCGCCCTTATACACAGAAGAGAAGGGCCAGCAACCAGGCCGCCCTTATCGCGTACCCATATCTATTTATAGCATAACTGTAACTGTAAAATAATATGCACACACTCTCTTATATTATTTGTATATAACAAAGTTTATTTGCATACACTCTCCTAGTGTCTGTACATATATGTAAATATTATTCTACTGCATAACTTTACATCTCCTTAGACATTCTGTCTAAGCCACGCGGTTCCATGCTATTATCTGTAATCGCGAATACTATTTGTGCAGAATATACCATAATAGACCTTTACATCAGTGTCAGACTTCCTTGTAGGGTTGTGATCATCTCTTCAATCCCCGGATCTCTACTAGTGAAGGGGCTAACTACGGTGACGGCCAGAATGTCAGTGGGCAATCCCGGTTATCGATTTGTTTTTCGTAAACACCACGACTGGTCCTGCTCGCACACGTTACAAGGTCAAGGTCACTATAGTTCCGGGACTTCCGGTCACGTGACCTTTGGGGCATGTATTCCTCCGCGGTGATGCGGTCTGGCGGTGATGCGGTCGCGGGGAAAAAGCCTCGGCGTACAGAATGTAGTCCCAAATACGCGAGAGCCGGGGGAAATTCTCCGGCAATCTTCGTCAATCATCGGGACATTTTGGGGGCGAGAGGGGCCCCTAATCAACAGATTGGGTCGAGTGAGGTGTCAAAGTGGAGCGCTCGTCCAGGGCGATCAATTCATGGGTGGGTACATGTAAATTGAGGATTTGTCCCAAAAATATGAAAAGCGGAACACGGACTTTACTCATAAAATAGGGGAAAACTCCTATCAACAAGGTCCAAAAGGGTTAATATCGGTCTCCGGCTTATCGGGTCTGCCTATCGAGTCATGGGTGGGTGTATGTAAAATGAGGACTTGTCTCCGAAAATATAAAATGCGGAACACGGACTTTACCTCAACAATAGGAGAATGATTCGAACATTTGCATCTATAGGGGAAAATGACTGTATGGAGTATGGGGGTGGTCATTTTTTGTGGATTTTACTATGGGTTGTGGGGTCTTGTTTTCTTCGTCTCACCACGTAAAACACGATGGGAATGGTCTCGGAGTTGAGCGGTGAAATTTTTCGAAAAATCTCGGTACCGGGTAGGTCTGTATATAGGCCCATACTGGCTCAGTGGGTAGGTCCATACTGGGAAATTTACTCCTGGACATTGCGATATGGGTTGTGGAATCTTATTTTTCACGTCTCACCACGTAGAACACGATGGGCGGGTCCCGAAGCTAAGCGGTGAAATTTTTCGAAAAGTTCACGGAGGGTCTGGATAGGCCCATAGGCCTACTGGTTCAGTGGATAGGTCCATACTGGGCAATTCAGACCACTGTTGGTCCAAATTGGTCGTGGGAGGTGTCAAAGTGAAGCTTTTGTGGGGCGGAGTAAGAATGGCGTGCTTTTTATTGCAAGTCACGTCAATCTGCGCATGCGCAGTTGGGTGTAGTAAGTAAAGTGGTCATTTTGGGGGTATGTGTGTTTGGGGTAGAGAGGAACCATCCTTGGTCCGAATGCGTCGTGTGGGGTGTCATTTTGTAGCTCTCGGGGTGTAGACCCCGACTTGAGGCATGTCCACGTCATCTGTGACGTCATTGGTGACGTCATCAGTAGAAGTATTAGCGAAAGCGGGCATTTTGGGGGTGTGAAAGAAGGTGTTTGGGGTAGAGAGGGACCATCCTTGGTCCGAATGCGTCGTGTGGGGTGTCATTTTGTGGCTCTCGTTATGTAGACCACCATTTGAGGCATGTCCGCGTCATCTGTGACGTCATTGGTGACGTCATCAGTAGAAGTATTAGCGAAAGCGGGCATTTTGGTGTGTGTAGGAAAGCGTTTGGGGCAGAGATGGACCATCCCTGGTCCGAATGCGTCGTGTGAGGCGTCACCTTGTATCAACGCCTGCCAACGCCAACCTTAACGCTTCAATGCCCTGGTGAATTAGCCCTGAAGCTCTGATTTTCTAGATAGCAGAAATTCTCTTTGAAGGGGGGTGGACCGGTGCACAGATTTGGTGGTTCTTGAAGTTTTTTTTTTTAATTGAATTTTATTCAACTAATTTAAATCATCAGTGTATGCATACAGATATATAATAGTCGTAATATGAGAGGCAGTAGTCAGTTGGTATATTGTTGAAGGGAATAAAGCCCTAGAGGGCTTGTTCTGTCTCAAAGAAAATTAAGAATAAAGTTTAAATGTACGAGACAATATAGCTGGTGAAATCAACATATTAGCAGACATATATTGGACGTATGACATATTAAAGGTACAGAAATATGAAACCAGTTAGTTTTCAAGAAGATATATTTTAACTTTGATTTAAATAAGAATAAGGACTTGATGGTTTTAAGAGTTGAGGATAATTTGTTCCATTCCCGAGGTCCTGTTATTTTGATGGTATGGTAAGACAGGGTGGTCGGGTAGAAAGGTCTGTATAGGTTTACCTGCTGGTTTCATGTCGGGCAGCGGTGGACATCAGACCATTTTCTAAAATAGTCCTGGAAGCGTACTGGAAAAAGTTCAGGATGATATAAGAATTTTTGGATCATAATTGAACATGCGTTTTCATTCAACTTGATAAACGGTGGTATTTTCAGTGCCATGAATAAGGGTTATGTTTGATCAAGCTTTTTGGATAAAGTGATTACGCACAATTCAGGTTTTTGGAGTAAAATTAAAGGATTCAGGTAAGTGATGTAGGTGTTACCCCATAGGATGTTGCAGTAGTGGAAATAGGGGAATATCATCCAGTAGTACAAAATGTAAAGTGTTTTTTTTTATTCACGGACCCTTTGATTAATCCTGTGTCTCTGGCAACTTTTTTGCAGATGTAATCAATATGGGTTATCCAGTTTAATCGGTTATTGAAATACATTCCAAGAAATTTAAAATAGTTGACGATTTCAATCTCTTCTCCAGATAAGCGTGGTATACATCTGGATCGTTCTTTTTTGTTGGGTTTGATTATCATATATTTGGTTTTCTTGGTATTTAGTGATAGTCGATTACAACAGAACCAAGTGTTAAAATTGTCCAGTTCCTGTGACATAATATTGATAGATTCATCTATGTGTTCTGCGCTTGTGTCATCAGCAAATAGGGTAATTTAAAGCAGATCAGTGGCATGATTGATGTCGTTTATATATAAATAAAAAGAGAAGTGGGCTACGAATTGATCCCTGGGGAACGCCACAGGTGATATTCTCAGGAGAGGACAACTTACTATTATATGGAACACATTGTTATCCATTTGACAGATAACTTTTCAGCCAGTTGTTTAACGAGTCTCGGAAGCCGTAATGATACAGTTTGGACCGTAATATGTCATGATTGACAGTGTCAGATGCTTTGGAGAAGTAACAGCCTGTAGTATTTAACCTCTTTTGCAGCAACCAGCATATCATATAACTGAGCATATATACATATGAAATGATTTCATATGTACATATGAGTAGCAGTAAAAGGATGGCTCTGGCGCAGGTGCAGATGTTCTAGGTCAGTATGACGTCATAAGTAAGTGTGACGTCATAAGTTGGACAACATGACGTCATAAGGAGGTCAGTAGGTCACTATAAGTAGGTCAACATGACGTCATAAGTAGGTCGAGATGACCTTTGTAACTAGATTAGTAGGTCACTATGACGTCATAAGTAGGTCTAGACGACCTTTGTAACTATTATAGGTCGACCGGACATTTTTTTGTACCTTACCGCGAATAGGTCATATGACGTCATAACGAGGACACTTATACCCGTGGACACGTGTAATTGATCACCTTCGCGGTGTTCACGATTGCCTATCTAATATGAAAACATCTTATTTTAGAAACAATATTATAAATATGAGAACCATATAATTGCCGTTTATTCCGAAGTCGGACATTGACCGGTATGGATCAATACCAGAGAGAGCTCGGCATACTTAAAGTTCCTCTATAGGGGCTATTCTAATATTAGTTATTTACCTATAATTCATTGATTAGTTCATCGATAATTCACGACTACTAATACATTGGTTTACCTCTCATTCTTCGTGTACAATGTGCTTTGCCCCATTTCCTCGGTTACAGGCTATGTGTACATGTGTGCTATTAAATGTACACCTGTGCTTATAAATGAATGTATCGTCAAGAACTTTTGTAATATGTACCCTGCCTTTTACATTACACCTGTCTGATATGTACAATACACTGTTCCTTCGAAAATCCATCATAGCAAGCAATTTTTATACCCCTTAGCATAATCTACACGTCATTGCTGACGTACTACCTATAATAATCGAACTGACAATTTTCTCCACTTCGCCAATCCGCCTGTACCGCGCTGTGTCAGCAATGATCAACGAGAAAACAATTCGATTGTTTTTGTTTCCCCGTGAATCTACCAACTTTATGCCCGGATACTGGTAACACATACATGTACACTTCCCTCGGCTATAGAGGACACTATGGGCTTGGTATACTCTTCTAATAAATTTCTTTTCAGTAGCTAGTAGCGTGGGCCTAAACACGAATTCTACTAATAATACACATGCATCATTCTGTCTGTCTGTCTCTAAGTAGCCCCAGGTGGGTTGTCTCTGTTGAATACGTATAGCTGTTACATCTTTTTAACCGGCTAACCTATTCCGATGTTTTATCGAATCTGTCACATTATGAACTTAACGATTCAATATCAAACAGACATATATGGTGTTCTTTCCGTTGTCTGCATATTTCAACATAAATTTCTCTTTAAAGCGATTTAGTCATTCGTAATTGTATTTTGCTGACATCAGTTTTTTTCTGAAAAAATAGCGTATTGCGAAAGTCTGCTGATATTTCATTTTTAGCGATTTCACCACATTATATCAGTCGTAACGTCATGTATATCCCGTGTGTTTAAGAGCTGTCAGGCAACACCATCATGTTCTACGAACATGTAACAATCCGTGACGATGTCATTTTAAAGGTAAGCTGAGTTTTGCTCCATCAAGGATACATTAAACTGTGGTTGAGACAATCTTGAAATATGGCTGAAAACCTAAATCGGAATGACGCGTGTAATTGGGGCGAACACGGAAATCCTGGGATATGACTACAAAAATGTAGCATAAACACACTGCTAGTGTGGAAGCTAAGATTGTCCGATGGTTAAGAGTGTCCGGCCCCTATCTTCTAACCCAGCTAGGACCTTTTTCTCCACATTCGGACAAGTGTCCGTCCTTGGTTGCAATAGAAAAGGATATGAAAATGAACACTAATCACCAGGACATTCTTACCCATCACACCGGTACTAATTTTTTAAAAAAAAAATACACATACTCTGCAAATTCGGTATGTCAAAAATAAGGCGTAAGGCATTCCATAACAATATATACCAAAACTACTGTTTTGGAAAATATACGGTAGCAATCTCTGGGACAGCGTAAACAATTTTAAAAATCGAATAACTTTAGGAACGTCTCATTAATGACCTATAACCTGGCGTTACTCGCGGGAACGCAGATATTGTGATTTCATCATGGCTAACGGTAACACTTTATCACATAATCAAGAGAAAAATAATAAATTATAAAACTGGTTCAATTTTGTTACCTACATGTACTGGGCAGCATGAGGAGTTTGGTAAAGCCGCATTGTCCACACAAACGAACGTGAATTGTCACACCGTCTCGGTTCATGATGAAAGTAATGCGTAAATGAAAAATCATCCCAACTTCAGGTGAATAAAGCAGATATCTGAATGCCTATCGGTCAAATAACATAAATGAGAGAGTTCAAGACCATTAGCTCCCCACGATTGAAACTGAATACCACGCCCTGTAGAGCGCAGTACTTTTCCTGTCGAACTATTTACGAGGTAGCCTTTTCACACGAAATAAACGCGCTGCTTAGTTGCACTCTTGACATCACGAAGCCCATACAGTATAAGTTACTTTACTTTATAGTTAATTTACAGAAATTCTGTTATACATTTCACTCAAGCTGAATAATACGTTATTAAGTCGAAAGAAAAAAATCCAAGCAATACATGGACAGAAAAAACCAGAGTGGCAGAGTCCATAAGCGACGGAGAGGAAGTATGTTCAAATACACTGTCAGAAATACAGCGATGTTTCCGTGCTTTTGAAATTTCGCATCCTAAGCTTATAATATATCTATAGCAGAATATTTATATTTTCAAGATCATAAAATGACTGCGTATATTATTTGTGGTCATGGCTTTATTATAATAGTCAGACAAGCCACAAGATAGAATTTCACGAATGGCAACTTCACGCCCTGACACATTTATACTCTCAACGTATATTTATTATACTCTAAACGTATAATACACGTGTTAGAATTCATAGTTTATGGTCTATGATAGACAACTCCACATGGTGTTTTTGCATTCCCGTCATGGGTGAATCAAGGGCATTATCAATCGGATAAGTAAGAATCGGTCTAGGGGAGGTAATACCGTAGGGCAACAATTTTACATTGCATTAGAGTAATGTAGAAAGATGTCCTTATTCAGGCCTCATCCCAAAGTATTTAAAGCTGTATTTTTTCACAAGAAAATGTCTATTTTTTTTTAATTGGGGTCTGATATTTTTAATATAATTCCAGGAGTTGCTTTTCCACGGCGCACCCCAGCAGAATAATTCACAGGAATCCATCAAGTTTCAGTGGGATGAATGAACAATATCTATAGATGTATAGTGAAATTGGGTAAGATTGATATGTTTACCCATATCTCATTACATATTCTCGTAAGTAGTGTTAAACGGACAGTCATAGGTCAGAACGTATAATGAGATTCTTGGAGGAAGGGGAGTAGTGGTGAAAAGGAGTACTCCGAGTCACAGGTTCGTGCTCAGGGGTCATTACTAGTGCGATATTACATATCAATGGAAGTATTGTGATCATATCTCTAGAACGAGATGGTTATGGACAGTTAACTAACGTAGTTGGATAGCCGAGAGAGAGGCGCACTGTACGACTACAACGATGAGATCATGTGATTTTATAGTGAGTCATTATAGGAATTTTGGGAAAATATATCAATATCTCGGAAACTGGAGGTACTGAGGTGATGAAACTGTTACCATTGGCATGTGATTACAGGCCATCTTTTGAGTCCAAGCGCATTATCAATCGGATAAGTAAGAATCGAATATTATGACTATTCTACTCCAAGGTGCTAGGTCAGAGCGTATGATGAGATTCTCGGAGGAAGGGGAGTAATCTATAGTGATTTTTACTCTGATAGATGGGTGCATTTGTGCACCAGCCATCGCAATATATTGCTGTGAAGTGGTTTCTGCTGTCAGTTTATGTAGAGCAAAGGTTTTACCTTTAAATGCATTAGTATTCCTGAGAACATGATGTATTCTAAATTGGTTATATAGTTCTAACTATAATATAGAATTCCTGATATCAAATTTGATATATTCGCTTATGAACAGAATATGATTCTTGTGACGTGCAATTGTATTGGATTGCATCAGTGATTTTTGCAAGTGTTAATCAAACCATATATTTGTCCATTAGTCCACCACTATTGTTCAAAAACAGATTATGTTACCTATCATATATAAAATACATAAGACATTCCTGTTTGTGAACGTGATTTTGTCGTTAAATGATACACATGACGTACAACTTGTCCGTTCCATCGAATTTTATGAATAACTTTAAATATTTCTAGAGTTAAGGAGTGGAGCTCTAAGCATATCTTTTAGAGGAGGAGGAGAAGGAGGAGGAGGAGGGGAAGAGGAGGAGGAGGAGGTGGGGGAAGAGGAGGAAGAGGAGGAGGAGGAGGGGAAGAGGAGGAGGAGGAGGTGGGGGAAGAGGAGGAAGAGGAGG
>JAVTVY010004504.1:0-40531 GCA_036873755.1 Hanleya hanleyi
TTGTAACACTCGAGGCATCCGGAGTTCGCAATTAAATAAATGTCGTGTTACATGACGGAGCTGGCTCATCTTTTTGGAAACGCTATAACTCTTGAACCGCAATAGGTACGGACTTCTAATTTGTTGCCTGTTACTTTCAATAATGAGTTATTTCAACCGCGTCACCCCGCGATTGTAATTAAATGAACGTCGTTTTAAGTGATGAAAGGAGCTGCGAACCATGATGAACCCTCTGTAAGCTCATGACGCATTATGTATATTTGTCAATTAAACGAAGGGTGTTCAGTTATCATTATATCGACATCGCCAATGCAACATGACATGAACTTAATTTCCAACGAAAGGATGCCTTTGGAGGACCGTCGTGGAAAGACCGTGTCATTGTACCAACAATGTCTAGTTGGTCTTGTTTTTCTCGACTCGGGCTGTAGAACACGATGGGAAGGGTCTCGTAGCTAAGCGATGAAATTGCTCGAAACGTTCAGGTACCGGGTAGGTCTGTATTTGGCAGATTCCACGATAACCTAGTCCACTAACATACATTTCTGTCAATCATTGACGGAACATGACATTTGCAACACCTATAAAATAAAAAATGTCGTGAACAAACAATGTCCCCTGTACATTACTATCTTAAACATGTCAATGAATTGCATAAGATGAAACTAAACAGGTACTCCTATGAGTTCTTTGTAAAGTTTTTAATTTAGCGGGGCAAAACAAAAATGACATCTGCAACATTTGTGTTGCTTATGTCATTTTTCTGTCAAAATCTATCTTGTATATGTACAAGAAATTTCTTGTAAGACAAGCACTTGCATATGCTCAGTGGAATTAGGACAATTGTATTGATGTATCTGTACCTTTGTCAGTGTATGACATCACCCATGTTGTAATACTGGGTCTTTACACAAAATTTTACTAATGTCATTTCCGTCACGGGAGTTGGACGGAAATGACATTAGCAACATTTTTCAAATGCTCATAGTATCCATGTATTGATATTAAACACACTGGCAATGGTACATATATCTTAATACGGTCAAGCTACTATCACTGTAAATTTTGAATAATTTAGTTGACATTTGATTTGTGGTGATTAATGTAAAAAAAGTATGACGGAAATATGACATTAGCACAAGTGACATTAGCAACATTTACATTTCTGTCTCTCTATGATACTGCAGATAGGAAATATACCGGGTAACTGTCCCTGTACAGGGTAAAACTGTTACACAACCTTGGTGGGTTAGCAAACATGTACATGACAAGGAGTTAGTTTTCTAGTATTTTTAATGTTGCTAATGTCATTTTTCGGTTGGACGGAGAATTTGACGGAAAAGTGGACTAGGTTATCGTGGAATCCGCCATATAGGCCCATACTGGCTCAGTGGATAGGTCCATACTGGAAAATTCATACATATTCATTGCGATATGGGTTGTTTGGTCTTGTTTTTCTCGTCTCGGGCTGTAGAACACGAAGGGAGGGGTCTCGAAGTTAAGCGGTGAAATTGTTCGAAAAGTTCAAGGAGGTCTGGATAGGCCCATACTGGCTCAGTGGATAGGTCCATACTGGGCAATTCACACATGTTCATTGCGGTATGGGTTGCTTTGTCTTGTTTTTCTCGTCTGGGGCTGTAGAACACGAAGGGAGGGGTCCGAAGTTAAGCTGTGAAATTGTTCGAAAAGTTCAAGGAGGTCTGGATAGGCCCATACTGGCTCAGTGGATAGGTCCATACTGGGCAATTCACACATGTTCATTGCGATATGGGTTGTTTGGTCTTGTTTTTTTCGTCTCAGGCTTTAAAACATGATGGGAGGGGTCTCGAGGTTGAGCGGTGAATTTTTTATAGTATATAAAACACGGATAGACCCTTATTGACCTTTGACCTCTGAGTGCACTCATGTATGCATCACTTCCGTAATGACGTCATGTGTGACGTCACTTCCGGTGTGACTCGATCGGGCGTGACCTCGGAGCTTGGAAAATACATGAAACCATGGAACTTATAGTAATGAACATAATCTATAGGTGTTGGACGAGTCTCCACTCGCCGTCTTTCTGGTCTTTGCCCCCACCTCGAACTCTTTAGTTTTTTCTCTCCACCTGTTACTCTTGTAACTTGCCATCTTCCTTTCTCGTCAAATTTTCTGGAATGCCCGCTCTTAATCTAGACCAAAACATGTACCTGGTCTGTGGGCTGATTTCATTGGCTCTCTATTTTTCTGCAGTGCTCTTGCATTGTTTTCTGGACATTGATTGTTTACACTGATTGGCCCCATCCTAAGCCACTGATTGGCCGCTTTCTCAGCCCATTCATTGACTGGCCAGTTTGGTTAAAATTAGAATCCCACATATCTGTTCAAGCATTGGGCATTAATGGCCGCTTGCTTTATGCCCACACAGAAAACACACAAGACAGGGTTTTGGGTGAGATCTGATTTTGTTTTCTATTCAACAATAAATAACAACAACAACGTGAGAACAACCACGTGAAAACTGAAGTCCAGAACAGGGGCTTGTACGTTGAAATCGTTAGAACTTAAGCCCAGAACGGGGCTTGTACATTGAAATGATCGGCGGCCCAGTCATACACGAGTACATCTCGGTCATCGGCCTTGAGGTACTCGTCAAACATCTGTACTATGGTAGATAAGGTTCTTCCCTGACATCGATGGTACAGGCAAAACAAGCAATATTGTCCGCACACGCTACTGGTCAGGCTTTGCAACGCTTGACTGTTCCAACACCACGTCTCTGTGCCTTGATCCATGAAGGATTGAGGGGTGGCAGACCGTACGGGTCAAAGTATTCGCCCTGTTCTTCTGATAAGTACACGGCCACCCGGTGTTGACCGGGCCGATCCATAGGGTCCGTGTTGAGAGCGTAAGCAGCAGGATACACACGGTCTAATAGGAACACATCTCGGGCGAACACCCCTTGAAAGAACATACGTGTCTCTGGGTCATTCTTCAGCACGGTGGTTATCTGGTCTGTATCCATGTTAGATGGCAAGGTCACACAGGACGTTGCGCGCCTTGTCCACTTGAATGATGTTGTCAAACTCAGCGTAGCAGAGCACATTGACGGTGCTCCGGAGTGCTCGTGCAAAGTGGATTTCCAACCGTAAATTGCCTTGCTTGGCCAGGGCCAGCTGATGGTCGTTCTGTAAGGTGGGGGTCAGATCGAAACAGAACAACTTGTATCCGTTCGCGTAGTCCTCCCGACTGATCATATTCCCTTCGTCCTGGTTGATTTGACCGGTGGCTGTAAACAGGCTCTGATAGGCGCGAATGAAATTGCTGAGCCCAAAGCTCGGTGTTAAGGCCGTGGCTGGGACCTGGTGTCCGTCCACATGCAGGGCCAGAAAATTGATCCGAGATGTTTAAAGTCAAACGTGTTCTCGGAGTAGGCTCCGCTGAAACTGGTATTCTCCACACAGGCCAGGATCAATCGCTTGGGTAGTTCCCCAAGGAACAGGTTTTCTTTGCTGGCGCTCATATTTCCAGCAGGCACAGAGAACACTTTGGTTTGCACGCGTCGGATAGGGTACTGGGCTGGTTTTGTTTACAAGGCTTTGATGTGTCATACAGTTAGAGGACCACTTAAACAGTGATCTTGACGAACGCTATATGGACGATCTTCTCGCTGTGGATGGTCGCTGTGTGGATGACGCAGTGAGGGATGTGTGTCCGCCTTCGCTGGATTTGGGGGAAACTACAGATAGCCCTACAGGCACATCTTGTTTGGATCTCTGTCTCTATAGGAGTGAAGCGGGCATTCTCTCTCGTCGACTTTATGACAAAAGAGATGATTACAATTTCGACATCGTGGGCTGTCCCTTTCTGGATAGTAGTGTTCCAGTGGGGCCTGAATATGGCGTATACATATCTCGCTTAGTAGCATTTGCTAGATCCTGTGTTAGATGTGATGATTTTAATCAACGTCACAAAACATTGTTGCAGAAACTTGTGGAACAGGGCTGTTCCACCGAGCGCCTCCACTCAGGGTTTCTCAAATTTGGCGATACATGTCGCATGCTGATAGCAAAATACGAACGTAGCGTGCGAGATCTATGGCGCTACGTTTCGTAACTTGTGTCTAATTCCGCTTGGCCCGGGGCTAGGGGCCGTGTGAACCCATGTGCTTCAAGATCCTCATGGTGCTCATATGAACAGTCACAATCAAAGCGTGACTGAGATACATCATTCTTTAGATGACGACCTTACAACGAATATTATGGATTAAGAATACTGATCAGCGATACGGATTTGATATTTTTGGAACATCATGATGTCTTGCCGGCATCATTGAAAACTGTTGACCGCTTCTCTCTTGCAGGAAACAAGCCTATGTTTATGTATACTATGATTGTCTTTGAATTTGGTGCTAATACTGTTATATGGAATATGGAATAGGTCTTTGGATTATGGACGCGGATATTCTCTAATGGACGACGGCTGGATTATGAATGACGGACTAGACGCTTGTAATCCTGACAGGCGTAAAAACAAACAATTATGTCATGTGAATATGTTAAAGTTATACATAGACAGAGATAGCACTAACAGTACTGTCCATCCTGTAAGTGTAGTTAGTTTTGACCCTGATACTAATGAAACTTGTGAAGAGCCCATGACAGCGGCGAAATTACAGAACTCTGACATTCTACTTAATTTGGATTCCAAGTTGTGTCATCTCGAGCCAGCGCGTCAGGAAGAACTTCGAACTCTGCTCAGTCAATATGATCATTTGTTTCCCGACATTCCTACTCGGACTGATACAATTTCACATGACGTCGATGTCGGAGATTCGAATCCAGTAAAGCAGCACCCATATCGTTTGAATCCCATTAAACAAAACTCCATGAAAAAAGAGATTCAGTATTTAGTGACTTCATTGAACCAAGTAATAGTAACTGGAGTTCACCTTGTAACCTCGTTCCAAAGCCGGATGGCAGTTACAGGATGTGTACTGACTACAGAAAGGTGAACACATTGACCAAAACAGACACATTCCTATTCCACACATTGAGGATTGCATTGATAAAGTGGGAAGTGACAAGTTCGTGTCACAGTTTGATCTTCTGAAAGGATTTTGGAAAGTTCCACTGACAGATCGTGCGAAGGAGATATCAGCATTCGTCACTCCGGAGGTTCTGTTCCAGTACAAAGTTATGCCATTTGGAATGAAAAATTCTCCAGCCACGTTCCAGCGTTTCATCAAGCGTGTTACTTCCGGTTTGGAAGGATGTGAGACTTACATTGATGACGTCATTGTCTACAGCGATACATGGGAAGATCATCTACAGAGAATTCGCGCACTGTTCAATCGGCTGAGTGACGCCAAGCTGACAGTCAACCTTGGAAAAAGTGAATTTGGACATGCACGTGTGACATTCTTGGGTCATGTTGTAGGTCAAGGTCAGGTAAAGCCTGTAGATGCTGAGATCAGTGCTATCTCGCTATTTCCGAGACCAGCATGTAAGAGACAACTGATGCATTTCTTGGGTATGGCTGGTTACTACAGGAAATTTTGTCCAAATTTTTCAGATATTACCGAACCTCGACTCTTAAGAAAGCGGGTAACTTTTGTTTGGACCGATGAATGTGAATCAGCTTTTGAAAAACTGAACCAGTTCTTTCAGCACCAGCTTTTGGTTCACCTTTTAAACTGGTTGTAGATGCTAGTGATGTTGCTGCTGGCGCCGTTTTGTTACAAGAAGGTATAGATGGTGTTAACCACCCAATATGTTATTTTTCACGTAAATTTGACAAACATCAGAGAAATTGTTTTACAATTGAGAAAGGTTGTTTGGCAATGATATTGGCTTTACAACATTTTGATGTTTATGTTACTTCTTCATCGTTGCCAATTACTGTATTCAGTGATCACAATCCACTTGTTTTCATAATTAAGATGAAAAACAAAAATCAAAGATTGTTGAGATGGAGTTTGTTGTTACAAGAATACAATATTGAAATCAAACATATTAAGGGTAAGGACAATTTGATCGCTGATTGTTTGTCTCGCATATAATGTACATATGTTTGTCAACATTTTTGCTGTTGTAATATAGATTTTGTTTTGTAATAATGTTTTGAATTGTCAAGAAAGTCCAAGTTTGAAACTTTCTTCTTTTAAGAGGGGGAGTGTCATGTTATTACAGTATAAAGTTAGACACTGAAGATAGCTATAGAATAGTAGAACTGAGGTGGACTTGTTGACCTGCTATGATGTGATTGTAATTATAGAATTCTCTCGAAGCTATCGTGACCGATTTGTCGTAAGTAAATTAAAATGGCCGAAATACGAAGAGACCCGGATGATACTGGAAATACGGTCACAGCGCCATCTACATATGTAAAGAGCGCCATCTGCACATCTATACGCTTGTATATACTGTTATATGGGTTAATCATTTTCGAGCTTTCTAGAAGTTGTTGTGATCGTATCTGGTTTAAAATCATACGTCATTGCTATACCGGTGGAAGTTTCTTGATTTGATAGAATAATTTCGAATACCCTTTGTTCGTGTATAAATAGCTTCACGTTTAGTGATCGGGAGGAGATTCAGACGGCTTCTATCTGGGTGCTTTACCTACTAAACATTATCTTTACCTGAGATTATACTGACTGCTGGATTATATCTTCCTGTTGGATTACTCTTGTGTGTTTGACCGCTGTTTTATCTACGTAATTAAACCGACGGAAACTGGACAACAGCTGAGCGGTGTGGACTATAGAAATGCAGGAACGCGATTTCTGTTCGTCGGCACGGACTGTATAGAGATTTGCACGTTAATACGGACTCTGAGAGTACACGGGTATAACATTGAACAGTAAGACTATATTTCTCATTTATTTGCTGTATTGACCTAACTTAATTTGTTATGATTTTAGTATTGTAAATAAATATTTCATTGTTGATATTCGACTGTTGCGTTTTTCTATTATCATTTAGACGTAACACAGCTAAATAGGGAGTGAGCTGCCAAGTGTTCATGTGGGCCGCCTGGTAGGCCTGCTGGATGATATCATTCACATGCTGCACAGACATAGGGAGTAGCACCTCTTTCTTCGCTTGCTGAGGCACTTGCTGGGGCATTTTTAATGGTGCTAGTTGGAGACGGGCACGTTCGGTAGGTGGACCGGGCTCTTCCTGGGCCTGTACTCTCTTCGGAGATGTCATAGTCGATGAGTAAGATTTTCTCTGTTTTGTCGCGAAATGGTGTTCTGCGCCACGACATCTTCCCCACTGTGTTTAATGATTATGTTTTCCACCAGGAGCAGATCACATATATCGGCCACATTCACCATCTCATCAATGATCTTGACACGGTGTTGCATAAGCTTAGCTCGATGGGAAAACTAAAGAACATATCTAAAAGAAACTTGATGGTTGGTAAGTGTTACATATGGCCATGCTGTAGTTATATTTTTGAATTGTTACGTAACAAGAAAAAGTAGTTATCTCCCTTTTAATGATTTTCAAAACCCGATATTTTATAAGGAAATAAGCTACGGCATTGATACTCCTAATATTTATGAACACTTTAATGACCGTAAAGAATGTGACCTTAAATTTGACCTTTGACCTCCAGGAGCGTCTCTATATGAGTGCAAAGTTTGGTGGTGAAATCTTGAACGGCTAATGCGATCAGCCTAAAAATAAGGTCACGTGACCTACATCATGTCACAAGGTCACCACTTGTCTCAGAACTCGGCCTTGACCTTGACCTTTGAAGCGGTAAGCATCCAAATATCGAAAATACGGCTTCCATTTTCTAAAAAACTAACGCACTGACAGTTACAAAACAATGAAACAATAGTGGGCACAATATTGTCTTTCTTTTGGCGCTATTTATAAAACGATCCGATGTGACCTTGACCTTGAACATCGCAGAATGTAAAAAACATTGTTCGCATTTTTCTCAAAAACTACAACATGCAGGAATCTGTAATTTAGTGCATTTGTAGTGCATGATACAGGTATGACGTCACTGAATTTTCAACGGGACCTTGACCCTGGTTTTTCAGATATGGCCCCGACAGTTTTCAGACTACAGCGCCATAACTTGAAAACTGTTAGAAATTCTAACTTGAAATTTGCACATGAATGTAGGTCATTACATGAGGTAACAGAACATCAGTAGAACCCATAAAAAGATACCAGAAAGATTGGGAGATAATTAGCCATTTCTGAAATTTTGGATTTATTCAAATTTTGCGAAAATTATGCATCCAATCATCACTATTTTTAGGCACGATTGAGGGAATATATAAATGTATTTGCCTATGAAATTTCAAGAATATAGCTTTGATAGGTTTAGAGATATTAAAAAAACAATTTCCCGAACTATTAAGCCGTTAAATGGTCACATGTTGATTTCATCTATTCAATGGGAGTTGTCAATTTCGCTATAGCGATTCGGCTGTAACACTCGAGGCATCCGGAGTTCGCAATTAAATAAATGTCGTGTTACATGACGGAGCTGGCTCATCTTTTTGGAAACGCTATAACTCTTGAACCGCAATAGGTACGGACTTCTAATTTGTTGCCTGTTACTTCCAATAATGAGTTCTTTCAACCGCGTCACCCCGCGATTGTAATTAAATGAACGTCGTTTTAAGTGATGAAAGGAGCTGCGAACCATGATGAGCCCTCTGTAAGCCCATGATGCATTATGTATATTTGTCAATTAAACGAAGGGTGTTCAGTTATCATTATATCGACATCGCCTATGAACATGAACTTAATTTTCAACGAAAGGATACCTTTGGAGGACCGTCGTGGAAAGACCGTGTCATTGTACCAACAATGTCTAGTTCTTCTTTGTTCCTGTCGTGTGTGGGGATGCCTGGTCAACTTAAAGGCTCATTAACAACATGCGTCGATGTGAATTCTTAGGCATTCGAACTATCTAGTATCGAATTATATAGATTGTCAGGTTGTTTAACATGAAGACTGTAAAGTTTCTTGTTCCTGTAAATCCCAAATAGGCTAGCTCAGTTAACATTACCATTGTATTTCTTTGCTTCTAAATAAACATGTTTAAAAATAATTAGTTAATAGTTAACGGCATCATTGACACAGATTCGTACAAACTAGGTCCATTTGTCCGCACAGGCCCTCAAAACAAGAGTTTTTGGGGAGTGTGGGTGGTGGTATTGCGGTGAAGTGTCGAAATATGGGGTCTATATATATAACCCCATGCTTTATATAAAAATACACCAAGGTGTGAAACGCACTTTGGGTGAATCGAGAAATAAACGGTTTACCTCCAAACAAAATAAATCAGCATATTCTACAAGTATCGCTCTATATATTCCCGTCGTCAAATTAGTAAATATGTGCAATTTTTTACCTTTGCCGGGCGATTCAAAATCCAACGTAACTGTTCATCCATTCCGGTACACCAAGATTATGGCGGGTTTCGTTCTCAATTCTGATTAGTCAGCTGATCAGTGTGTGACCTCTTTGCGGGAGGCGTGTCGCGACTGACCAATCAGAATTTAGAACGAAACCCGCCATAATCTTGGTGTGCCGGAATGGATGGACAGTTACGTTGGATTTTGAATCGCCGGGCAAAGGTAAAAAATTGCACATATTTACTAATTTGACGACGGGAATATATAGAGTGGCAATTGTAGAATATGCTGATGTATTTTGTTTGGAGGTACACCGTTTATTTCTCGATTCACCCAAAGTGCGTGTCACACCTTGGTGTCATTTTATATAAAGACCCCATATTTCGACACTTATTTCGTAATACCACCACCCACTTCCCCCCCCCCCCCTAAACTCTGGTTTTGAGGGCCTGTGTTTGTCCGTCTGCTCGTTTCTATCGGATTTCGGTGGTTTCTGGCTCTAAACGATAAAATTCAAAATGGCGTCTGTCTGGTATACGATAGAAAGCTTACAAATTGAAAGTCGCTTTTGATTGCTACTGTAACGTGTACGAGCAGGACCAGTCGTGGTGTTTACGAGAAAACGAATCAATAACCGGGATTGCCCACTGGCATTCTGGCCGTCACCGTCGTTAACCCCTTCACTAGTAGAGATCCGGGGCTCGAAGAGATGATCACAACCCTACAAGGATGACTGACGCTGATGTAAAGGTCTATTATGGTATATTCTGCACAAAGAGTATACGCGGTTACAAATAATAGCGTAGAACCGCGTGGCTTAGACAGAATGTCTAAGGAGATGTACCGTTATAATATTTACATATATGTACAGACACCAGGAGAGTGTATGCAAATAAACTTGACGTATATATACACGTGATATGAGAGGGTGTGTGCATATAAAGTTAACGGATACGTACACTTGGTGTGTGCATATAAAGTTAACGGGTACGTACCCTTCATGTATATGTGGACAATAGAAGAGAGTGTGTGCAGTTAAGCTTGATGTTATATATATCAATAATATATATATGGAAGTGTATGCATATAGCTTTATAGTTAATATAGTGCTTTATGTCTATGCGCGATAAGGGCGGCCTGGCTGCTGGCCCTTCTCTTCTGGGGATAAGGGCGGCCTGGCCGCTGGCCCTTCTCTTCCTCCGTCGTTGGAACGTTACGGATGTAACGCTCTCTCCAGGGATGGCACCCCGTCGTTGGAACGTTAAGGATATAACGCTCTCTCCAGACAAGACACCCAGTCGTTGAAACGTCAAGGCCCGTTGGAACGTTACGGCGGTAACGTTCTCCCCAATATATATATACCCTCAGGCGTTGGAACGTCACGGCAGTGACGCTCTCTCCAGATATGACCCCAAGTCGCTGAAACGTCACGGCCCGTTGGAACGTTACGCGGTAACGCTCTCTCCAGATACGACCCCCAGTCGTTGGAACGTCACGGCAGTGACGCTCTCTCCAGAGACGTGGCAACCCGGCGTGTTCTTCACCCCCAATCGTCGGAGCCTGACCCTAACTTGTCAGCTCACCAGTCTGCTTCCCGCACAGGTAAGTATAGCCCGGCGTCTCAACCCTTCCGGCTGCTGCGACCCGTCTATAGACACGCCTGTGACTACACAACTTCACGACGATCTCTCAGGTAAGAATCACGCACCACTCACTCTCCGTGACCGTCAGCACAATTACTTGGGTATATAATGTGCTATTATTTCATCTGGTACCGATGAAACACCATTACTGTATGTCGACTGTCGTTGGCGATCCTCTGCGACCCTCTGCGACCCGGTCGCAAGCCCTGCGACCTTTTGCGACCTTCTGCGACCTTTGGCGACCCGGTCGCAGGTCTGTAGATTTCCCGTTTAATCAACGTTTCTCGGGAAGAGAAATCTGTCTGTGCTGTGCCTTGTCTTTTCTTTACTGTCTGTAACTTGTATCTTGTCTTTGACCTTGTCTGTTCTTTACTGGCTGTAATCTGTGCCTTGGCTTGACTGTACAGTCGGTAAGTCTTGTTACCACTTTTACATCGGTAAAACGAAGCCCGCCTGCACCGTAACTTGCCTTTACTGTGCGGTCGGTGATCTGTATTTCTTGTCTTTTTCTGTGTTGTCTGTGCTCTGTGTATCTGTCTTTAATGTGTGATAAATACACATATCCTTCTTGTGGGATCTGTGTTCTGTAGCTTTCTGGACGGTATAATCTGTGATCTGTATGTCTGTACTTGTACTGTACTGTTTATGATCTGTGGGTCTTGATTTTCTTGTAATGTGTGATAAATACACATATTCCTCTTGTGGAATCTGTGTTCTGTATCTTTCTTGTGTGGTCTGTGAGCTGTATCTGTAACTTGTCTTTGGCCAGCTATACGCCGTCTGTGTAACTGTCTGCGACCTTTCTTGCTCCCAAAGCGTCCGGCCCAGTTTATCGATGTTTCCCGACGAAAACGGCTCGCCCGCCTGTGTCTTGGCTCGCACCGCCGGCTGTAATACTGCGACCGTTTCCGTCCCGTATAGCGTTGCCCGGCTGTCTGCGCCGAATAAACAGGCTACACGATACGTTGTAGGATTATGGCAGGGGGAAACTTGGTTGATTTACCTCTGTATTTAGTGCAGTTGCATATTTCTGGGGGTGGAGGGAATCCCTGACTATTGTCACATACCGCTTCACGGTCAACAAAATCGATCATAAATATTGTGGCTTTAGTCCCAGTGCAACGGGATAGCACAGCAATAATGTCGAAATTATCAACCTACTGGTATAGACCCTAAAGCCCTATTTTATACTGAAGTTAGACCATGCAAGTTGCCTAAATGTGCTACAGGTAAACACATGTCTCATTACAGTATTATAGAATACCCCCAACTACATACAACACGCCAGTCGGACGTGTTCCCTAAATTATGCACACCGCGCAAACACGTTGCCGCATTGAAAAGGCAAACCAACGAATTTACATTGGTTTTACGTGTCTTTCACAGGTTGTACACACTACAGGATTTATAATCTTTTAGACTCCCAGGCCAAAACAACTGCCTTTACGGCCCAGCCGTAAATTACGCCAAAAATCAATAAGTTACAGGCTGTACCTGGACGTGGTTCTTCTAGCTCTGTCTTTCTGGTCTGACTCCGGTTGGAATGTCTCACGAGCTTATATAGCCGGGGCTCTTCTCCACCCCCCCGGAGACGTTGCGAAACCCGGAAAATCGCCTTAAGTTCACAGCGAAATTACAGTTCATAGTCCATAAATGGGAATGCCATCCCAATCCATAGTCCGTAAAGAATTTTCCACATAAAAGGCAACACCTATCTCGCGCTGGTAAGCGAGAACCACGGGGAAATGCATTTCCAACCACTGGCGCTACCAAACTGGCTCTTCCATCCTTCCAGCGGTGACACACTCCCCTCCGATTCGAACGGTCCAATCACAAACGGTTAACCGTTACACTACTAGAGAGTGCCTTTTTGAGAATATCTTATCTCAGATCCCCATTTCCAGCGAAATTGGTTGGGTAGACATATTTTTGCTGTGGGAAATACGACATCGCTATAACAGTTTATTTGGATCCCTTAACACTATCTGGCCTTGGCGATTTGTAGTGTAGGATGCCACAGGCGAAGAGAGGGCAAGCGAATTTCCCCGAAATAATTTCGTTATCCCCAGCAGCTGAAACTTCCCACATTATACCGTTAATTGGGTCAAACTCTAGCAGAAAGTGTTAAAACCTCTAATTAAGATGGCCACCATGATGACGCCATTTTCACAGAAGATCTTTCTTTTTTGTCGATTTGTCTGTCCGAATTTCCGATTTTTTTTATTTATGTAATTTTCGTCGCAAAAAGTACATGATAAATTAGTAAATAATCATCTGGTATGAAATAGCTTTCTGCCCACTTTCATGCGCTGAAAAGCGAAAATTATTAAGAAATAATTCCACACGGTCCCCATTTCAATTTTCCCATGATCCCCTGTTCGGAGAGTTATGTAAGCAGGCTGAGAATTATCACTATGATGAGCTACAAAGTCGTGGCTCTGTAGTTTTCTGTTTCACAGCACGAGAGAATCCGCCACCCCACCTCCCCCACCCCAGGCTACATATAGGGTTAAGCCTATCTGGCCTGGTGTGAGGCCCACCCTCTCTCCCAGTTAACTCTTATCGTGCCCTCAGAAACAGAGCGGACAGAAGAATCTTTGTGACTTCATAGCTTATCATATTGCGATAATTTTGAGAATATTAAAATAACCCACTGAGTAGAGGATAATCTGGGAAATTCAAACTGGCGTCCGTATCGTTTTCACAGAAAGTCACGCTATCGGTCTTTTACGACCATTTCCGCATTTCTGGCCTAAGTGTGCATTGTATTTATTTTAGTCACACTAAGTATTCTCTAATATATTTATAAGCTTTTGATTGAGAAAAACAAATGAAAAATATAAAAATCGAAAATCGACCCCAAAATAGGCGGAAATGTTAATTTGGAGAAGGTTACGCCACTGTGACGTCACCATGGCGGCCAGATTTTCTAAGCAAACTGTTGCTAAGTAATGCAACCATACATAAATTACCTTTCACAGTATAACATGAGGCGGGAGGGGATATCCAAAAGCATCATATCATATTTAATTTAATAAATCAGTGACAGTTAGGATCAAAGGGGCTTAACTCCTGCCGAAGTTTAAACAGTTGTTTTTTTCTGGCTGTTTTTCTTGTGTGTTTATTTAATCTGAAAATGGTGCCCATTTACATAAATGAAATTGACGTGAATATCTTTCTGGCGTATTTAGAATCATTTAAGTGGATGTGGGGCTTATGATATAATATATGAATAGTCGAACACTGATCCCGCAACTTCACAAATGTATGTACAGCGTTAGTACATTCCATATTCAATAGCTGTAACCTTTATCTTTACTATTCCATTTACTTTCCGTTTAATATTAGAGCAAACATCTTATATGATGAACCAAATGCTGATGTTTTCTCTATTCAAAATTATTTTACGCAGAGATACCCACCCTGGCTGTTGTCTACACCACACATATTTATGGGATTACGTACACAAATTAGAAAGTCTGCCCCACCCCATATTATTACTGGATATACAAAAGAATATAATAAATCTAACTTGAGTGAATATATGCAAGTGTTTACAGATGCCTCCAAGTGTCCAGATACTGGCAGGGTGGGTGCTGCGTTCTGTATACCTGAGTTAAAGTATTCTAAATCTTTTAGAATCGATGATCATGTGAGTGTTTATACAGCTGAGCTGACAGCTATTTTAATGTCAGTCAATATTCTTCGAGATATTAGAATATCTGGAGCTGTAATTTTTACAGACTCTCTTAGCTCTTTACAAGCAATGCTCAACTTCTCTTGGAGCCGGTCTTCAAGTATTTTATATGAAATATTATATCTAGTCTCCACAATGTGTTATGAGAATATAATAATTTATTTCGACTGGGTCCCGGGCCATTCTGGGATATATGGGAATGAGCTTGCGGAATTTCTTGCTAAGCACGCATCCGCACTTCCAGATATCAATATACATATGGGATTAACAATTAATGAAGCTATGGCCTGTTTATATCCACATTTTAATTCTAAATGGCAGGAATGCTGGGATAATTCAGAGAAGGAGCGTTATTATTACCAATTTCAGCCTTCTATTACAGGGGCCTCTTTGAATTTACCAAATCGCCAGGCTGAAGTACTTGTTTTTAGACTTCTTGTTGGGCATATTCACTTAACTTAGATGTAATATATATACATCTATATAGATGTAAACTACATCCCACTGGAATGTGTGATGCGTGCGGTGTAGAAGAAAGCGTCAGTCATTATTTACTTTCATGCACACGGTTTAATAATCAGAGACTCAAATTTTTTAATGAACTTATATGGCCTGGTGTATTTAACCATACTATGGAATCTATCTTAAAGCCATAAAAAAAACCGTGATAAAGTTTTTGCGGCTATATTTAGGTTTATGCTGCGCTCACGCAGATTTTAATTTATATTGATTTTATTATTCTGTTCGACAGTTTACTGTCTAGTCTAGGGGAGTTAACTTGACATTTGCTATCTCCCCTTCCACCCTGTGGAATTATTTAGAATTGTATTGGTTACTTAATGGTACATGCATATAATTATAAATTACAAGTTATAAATTAATAAGGTTCTAAAATAATTTAATATATATTTTCTAATTGGTGACTAAGAAATTATACTAGTATCTCTACTCGTTAAAAGAACTTTGTTTTAAATGATGTCTTTACTCGTTCTGGTTGGATATTGATGTCTGGGGATACCATTGTGGTCATCTTTCACGGTGTTCATCAGAAGGAGTATAGATATTATATCAAATATCGTTTTTATTAACCACTTTGTCATATCTGAATTTATATGATGAGTTTATTTTTAGTTAAAAACAAAATATGCATGTACTACATTGGCCTTTTTAATTCAGTTTTATATTTTTTATAGATAGGGTCGTTGGAATTTTATTATTATTAAATTATGTTTGTTGGTCCGTATATATACGGTTCCTTTTATGTCTCTAGCCTCACCATGCCAGTAAATAACGTCTTTGAAGTCTGCTTTTTCTACATGTTGTTTTTTTCTATTTTTAAAATAGCGCATAGTAGGATACTTAAATCAATATTTAGTTTGTACATCAAACTCCATGCAACGATCTGGCGCGCATAATTTTATTAAATTGAAAGCGCCAACTAGATAGATATATCATCTTTATCTTCTTGACAAACAGACAATTACGATTCATATTATCAGAAAACCATGACAAGAGAGGAACATCCTTCCTTTCTGTTACTTCGTGGTTTTCTTCTTGCATAATTATCTGTTTAGAAGCTGATAACAAATTTACAGTAACAATATATTAATGCATTTTTTTACAGTAAGTTACTGGCACCTTCGCTGCCAGTAAGTTACTGTAATAACTACAGCAATATACTACTGTAAATTTTGCAGTAAGTTACTGGTAGCAATTAGAGTAACATCCTACTGTAATTTATACAGTAAGTTACTGGCACCTTTGCTGCCAGTAACTTACTGTAAAATTTACAATAAATTATTTACGGTGTAAGGTATCCTCAATGGAATTTCCGAACGGCTGAAAACTATTAGAATACACTATTTAGCGTGTACTGAGTAGCATTTTTTTAGCTCATCTGGGCCGAAGGCCCGATGGGCTTATGTCATGGCCTGATTGTCCGTCGTCCGTCGTCCGTCGTGCGTCGTGCGTCGTGAGTCGTGCGTAAACATCTTCTTCTCTGAAACCGTTTGGCCGGTTAAGCTGAAACTTGGCATGCATGTTCCCCCCAATGAGGACACCACAATGTGTTCATGCCAGGTCGATACGATTTTAAATATGGCTGCCATGGCGGCCATCTTGAATTTGCCAGTGAAATCTTGTCATCATTATTTTTCGCTAACTACTTCATGGATCTTTCTCAAATTTGGTACACCGGTTCCCCTTTGGGTCTAGTTGTACAACATGTGTACTTTAGGCCAATTTGAATATCCAATATGGCCACCAGGCGGCCATCTTGGATTTCCCCATGAAACTTTGTTATCGCGATTTCTCAGGAACTACTGCATGGATCTTTCTCAAATTTGGTACACAGGTTCCCCTTGGGGTCTCGTTGTGCGAGATACCTTTTCTGGTCCGATTCGAAAATCCAATATGGCCACCAGGCGACCATCTTGAATTTCCCCATGAAACTTTGTTATCACGATTTCTCAGGTACTACTGCATGGATCTTTCTCAAATTTGATACACAGGTTCCCCATGGTGTCTAGTTTTGCAAGATACCTTTTCTGGTCCGATTCGAAAATCGAATATGGCCACCAGGCAGCCATCTTGGATTTCCCCATGAAACTTTATCGTCATTTCTCATGAAGTACTCAATGGATCTTTCTCAAATTTGGTACACAGGTTCCCCTTGGGGCCTAGTTTTGCAAGATACCTTTTCTGGTCCGATTCGAAAATCCAATATGGCCACCAGGCAGCCATCTTGGATTTCCCAATGAAACTTTATTATCGTCATTTCTCAGGAAGTACTGCATGGATCTTTCTCAAATTTGGTACACAGGTTCCCCTTGTTGTCCAGTTGTGCAAGATACCTTTTCTGGTCCGATTCCAAAATCCAATATGTCCATCAGGCGGCCATCTTGGATTTCCCCATGCATCTTTGTTATTGCGATTTCTCAGGAATTTCTGCATGGATCTTTGTCAAATTTGGTACACAGGTTCCCCTTGTCGTCTAGTTGTGCAAGATACCTTTTCTGCTCTGATTCGAACATTCAATATGGCCACCAGGCGGCCATCTTGGATTTCCCTATGAAACTTTGTTATCGCGCTTTCCCAGGAACTACTGCATGGATCTTTCTCAAATTTGGTACACAGGTTCCCCTTGGGGTTTCGTTGTGCAAGATACCTTTTCTGGTCCGATTCCAAAATCCAATATGGTCACCAGGCGACCATCTTGGATTTCCCCATGAAATTTTATCACGATTTCTCAGGTACTACTGCATGGATCTTTCTCAAATTTGGTACACACTGTTCCCCTTGGGGTCTAGTTGTGCAAGATACCTTTTCTGCTCTGATTCGAACATTCAATATGGCCACCAGGCGGCCATCTTGGATTTCCCCATGAAACTTTATCGCGATTTCTCAGGAACTACTGCATTGATCTTTCTCAAATTTGAAACACAGGTTCCCCTTGGGGTCTACTTGTGCAAGATGCCTTTTGTGGTCTGATTCAAAAATCCAATATGGCCACCAGGCGGCCATCTTGGGTTTCCAGATGAAAAAGTGTTATCGCGATTTCTCAGGATCTACTGCATGGATCTTCTCAAATTTGGTACACAGGTTCCCCTTGGGATCTAGTTGTGCAAGATAACATTTGCGGTCTGATTCAAGAATGCAATATGGCCACCAGGCGGCTATCTTGGATTTCCCTATGAAACATTGTTATTGCAATTTCTCAGGAACTACGGCATGGATCTTTCTCAAATTTGGTACACAGGTTCCCCTTGGGGCCTAGTTATGCAAGATAGCTTTTCTGCTCTGATTAAAAAATCCAATAATGGCCACCATGCGGCCATCTTGGATTTCCCTATGAAACTTCGTTATCATGATTTCTCAGGAAGTACTGCATGGATCTTTCTCAAATTTGGTACCCAGGTTCCCCTGCAAGATACCTTTTGTTATTTGATTCGAAAATCCAATATTCCCATGAAACTTTATCACGATTTCTCAAGAACTACTGCATTGATCTTTCTCAGATTTGATACACAGGTTCCCCTTTGGGTCAAGTTGTGCAAGATACCTTTTCTGGTCCGATTCGAAAATCCAATATGGCCACCAGGCGGCCATCTTGAATTTTCCCATGAAATTTTGTTATCGTGAATTCTCAGGAAATTACTGCATGGATTCCCCTTGTGGGTCAGTTGTGCAAGATACCTTTCTTGGTCCATTTCGAAAATCCAATATGGCCGCATCTTGAATTTTCCATGAAACTTTATCATGAAATCTCAGGAAATTACTGCATGGATCATTTAGTGTTCAGGGGGGACAACACAAGTTAGAAACTCATCTGTTGCAGTTCTTTAGTAAAAATTTCTCACAGCTACTTTCTCCAGTTACAGCCAGATGAGCTACAGTGCCGTGGCACTATCTTTTAATTGCCCGAAGTAGTTGAATATATAGCGACAAAACCCCCTATTTTGGAATCAGAAGAAAACAGTGACGCATGCATGAAGAGTGGTTGATTGTTCATATGAATACTTAGATCATTACTTTACAAAATATGAGTAAATTGGGTCTAGCCTGACCATGGGGAAATCAGTACAAGCAGTCCTATATTTACAGTTCTAGCAGAGGGCAAACCATCGGACATTTGATGGTTATTGATGCGCACAAGAAACAAAACTAGGGAATTCTAGAATATATTGAGGCAACCATAATCGGACTGTTATGTGGACTACAGCTATGACGTATTTAAATAACGATATGACCGAAAACGTGCGAGAAAATGACCAGTGCGTGATCGAGAGTGCAGATCAGGAAAACATTGATCATGGGGAAAAGTTTCTCGGTGTCTTTGAGCTTTTTATCTAGAAGTGAAATGTGATCAAATCTGTTGGGTGTCGCACCCAACAGATTTGATCACATTTCACTTCTAGATAAAAAGCTCAAAGACACCGAGAAACTTTTATTACATAATATTTATCAGAGCAGTTTTTTATGTTTTTGAAGCGGCTGAAATCCTAGGTTTCTGTTCACATACAGGCATCAACTTTTGCGGTGAAAATGTCAGTCGGCATTATGCAGTCCAGGCATTGCGTCACATGATATATTTCTCTTTTTCACGAATCGACAGTTGCGACGACTTTCTCTTACTTAAACGACACAGTCTTTTGCTGTTGGGGGCATAGATTATTTTTCAAGAATCTACACTTCCACAGCCGGTGTGTTTCGTTTCGTAATTGGGTGAGTATTATTGTACAATGAAGGTGCAGTTACGAGTCGGCTTCCCGGACTCAGTGGTATATTGACATACTTCATGTAAGTAGCCATAGATTTTGCTCAGAAATTCAGCACTAAAAAGTCGGTAGTCTCGGTGTATTTGTTGCACACTTGTGTGCCTTTGGTCAAATTATCGCTTCGCTATGTTGAGATTATAATATCAGTTTTATCATTTGATTGTATGTATTTATAAAATGAACTAGTATTTAGCTGTTGTGCGTGATCGACACATCGCCTGGTTATCTTCGTTCCAGTTTACGTGGCCAAATTAGTAATCGTGATAATGTTTTGTCCGTACCGTCATGACTGCCTGTACCAGTTGTATTGATATGATGGATCCGCCGTAAATAATTTGAGCAGGTCAATACACGGTCAACTCTTTCGAGGGGACCTCGAGACTGGATGGCAGAGTCGATCACATCTTCATTGATGAGAGCGTCTGCACTGTGATTCTCTTTTGTTTGTTGATATGTGTGACTAACTTTAACCAAACTATCCTAACTGACCACGGACATTCCTATGATGGACAACAAGCAATGATTTACGGTGTCGAAGCGACTCCTTTCTTTGTGATTTCGGGTGTGGTTTTACCAGGAAGTGCCTTGTTTCACTTGGATTTGTGGTGTGCTTGTCCAGATTTGTTGCAGGTTTAAAACAGCACACGCCTCTTCTCTATTGTGGAATATAAAAGCTCACCAGACTGTGTGTACTAATTGACTAAAGGGACTATGCATTTGTGAAAATAATATGTAGTGGCTGTAGTACATGTGCAGGCAAATGTACAATCTGGGAGACGATTCTTGAAAAATAATCTGCAGTTGGAATCTGCTATGACGTCACAGGTGTGACGTGTTTAATTTTATAGAATGTCATTTTTCACCAGACACAGGCTTACTTGATTTCTCGACAAGTTTTCAGTTATTTCCCCCTTTCTCCACTAATCTACTGAATAGTTCAGTTAAGAATCGTCGATGAATCAGGCCCGTAGCCAGGGTTTTTTTCATTTGCGTACACTTCGCCATCCATAAGATGGCTTGCGAATCGTGTGTCTCCATTATTACGATATCCGGTGTTTTACCGGATTCTGTTCGGCCTTCATCCGGCGGAGAACAGACTGGAGAAATCTGATAAATTACAGGTTTTCATACCACTTCTGAAACAGATATTGCCTGGGCTTACAAAATATATAGGTATGTATAACTTTCGTATCATCCAAGAGGTGTGGTGGATCTGAAATTTTGAACAAGTAGTTCATCACATGACTCGAAAATGGCGAGTTACGTTGGGGTTACGTCGGTAGACCTCAGCTGATTGGCTGACGAAGTCACGTGGTATTGATTTATGGAAATTCCCTCCTGCAGTTGCCGAAAGTAGGCTGAACATGGATACACACGATCCCAGGGTCAGTCTTACCACGTATAGATGACCGAGATGGTTACAGGTTGGGGTTTTTTGGGGGGTTCGGGAAAACCCCCCCTTTTCGAAAATGTGCCCTTTCTGAATAATAAAAAAATATCTATTAAAGCTAAGAAATAAAACAAAAGTAAAATACGACAAGACAGTCATTGCATTAAAAAAGAAATATAGCATATGACCAGATTATATCCAGAGTGAGACTGTCAATAATAACAATCTAAAAGGATTTAATTTTCGAACTTTCGCTAAACTTCCTTACGCATTTGTTTTTTGCCTTGCCGTCAAAGGCGGGGCAGATAACTCGCGCTACAATATTGCTATCAGTCTGCCCATGGGAGACTACGCATTAGTTGTCGCCTTCGGTATAATCTGCAGCGAGACATGCCTTCCTCAAAGAGGCGCTCCAAGGAGGATGCCTCCAAGCTGTACAAAAACGCAAAATCAGTTCGGAGGTATACCGACACTCTCAATAAAGCCAGTATGCTCTTCAGAAATGCGTGCCTTGGTGGTTATCATTACAGTTATGCAACAGTACGGCAGGTTAAATTTAGCGTACAGGTTGGGGGGGGGGGGCTCAAAGTTACTGATTTTGAGGCTTACGTACTTTATGAATGCCCCCGTACGTAATTTTTTTTAGGTGAAATTGTATGGACAGTAAATGTCGCAGATAATATGACAGGGAAGGCAGTGCCCAGAGTTGTCTTTTTGGTGCACCAAACGTCAGAAGAAACAAGCAGTATAAAAATGTGTACAAGAGTCGAAATATAGTAGATAATTTAGCCATTGCGTTTTATGGTCTGGGTGTCGGGGAAATCGCTCAGAATGCATCTCAGGCGATCTACAACGCCAAAGCTCCCTCGCCGAAAAGAGCTATGATAGTCGATTGTGTGCCCTTTTTATGAAGGACAATCCCCCCCCCCCCCCCCCTCGAAAAATCCTGGCTACGGGCCTGAGAATGACACGAGAGGAAATTTTCGATCCGGCTCCCACTACTTTTCCCTGATTTTTTTAAAGAATTGTGCTCTCAGTGTTTTATATCCAGAATCGAACATCCTACCGGCTTCTCAATTATCTTTATAAAAAAATGACATTTTAGCCGACTGTCTGATAGTTGTCTCCGATGATTGACCGTCAACTTGTGCTATATAAATTGCCCTTATATGAAGCAAACATATTCGTTATATAACAAAACTAAATATATTTCAGCTAGCGCATCACGATGCTGCAAAGGGTTAATGAAACAGGTACTTGCAGGATCACTCTTCTTGTTCGCTTGCGCTCTGCAAGAAAATGGGGCTAGTTCACACCATTAGATCTCAGTGGGGGATTTTTTCTTCCTCTTTTTTTTGTATCCACCATAGATAGACATGATTATTCAAATATTCAAATGATGATAATTGTCGATGTGGAATGTGGAAAATGTGCTAGCTTCACTCTTTTTTTTCGTATCCATCATAGATAGACATGATTATTCGGATATTCAAATGATGATAATTGTCGATAAGAAATCAACAGCAAGCGATAGACATTCAATATTCAGCCGTCGTCCATAAAAGAATTTCAGCGTCAACAATCGAAAGATCTATTTCGTATGACAGTTACCACCAGTTCCAAATATGCATGAAACAAAATAATTATAACACAAGGTAGTTCCCGCAAGAGAGAAGCGGTCAACAGTTTTCAATGATGCCAGCCACATGATGACATTATATAAAATTCCAATCACTGACCATTATTATTTATCCAATCACTGACCATTATTATTTATCCAATCACTGACCATGATTATTTATCCAATCACTGACCATTATTATTTATCCAATCACTGACCATGATTATTTATCCAATCACTGACCATGATTATTTATCCAATCACTGACCATTATTATTTATCCTATCACTGACCATTATTATTTATCCAATCACTGACCATGATTATTTATCCAATCACTGATCATTATTATTTATCCAATCACTGACCATTATTATTTATCCAATCACGGACCATTATTATTTATCCAATCACTGATCATTATTATTTATCCTATCACTGACCATTATTATTTATCCAATCACTGACCATTATTATTTATCCAATCACTGACCATTATTATTTATCCAATCACTGATCATTATTATTCATCCAATCACTGACCATTATTATTTATCCATTCACTGACCATTATTATTTATCCAAAGTTCTTTTCCAAAGTATGAACCTCAGTCATGTTTTGATTATGGCCATTCACTTGTACACCATGGAAATGTAAAACACATGCTACTCAAACGGTCCCTATCACCGGGTTAAGCGGAATTAAACACAGGTTACGAAACGTAGCGCCAGAGATTTTGCACCCCACGATCGTTTTTGCCGTCATTGTACGATATTCATTACAGAATTTGAGGAACTTTGAATGGAGGCGTTTGATGGACAAGCTTCTGTAATAATATTATGTGGCGTTGATAAAAATCGTCAGTGTGCACATGATCTAGCAAATGCTACCGGGCGGGGTATGTATAGGCCGTATACAGGTCGTTCTGGAATATTGCTATCCAGAGCTGGGTAGTTGGCAATGTCAAAATTGTAATCGTCTCTCTTGACATTGAATCAACGTGAGAGAAATCCCTGGTCATTTTTGTATTAGGTATAGGTCCAGAGTTACTGCTTGATCTCGGCTATCAGTGGTCTCTTTCAAATCCAGTGAACGGAGGTATATGTCCTTCAGAGCGTCGTTAATATAGGGATTATCCAGTGATATAGGAGATCGCTTACATAGCGTGTTGTCATTGAGAAGGAACGGGATTTGAAATGGTTATCTTTTGACAATTTCTGCGTATAGGCGTATTCATACGAGAACAGTCTGCCAAAAGTGGTGCACAAATTTTACTCATTGAGATACCTCATAGATATTGATATGAACTTCTTTTAGGCATGTTCTTACCAATGGGCCGACAATCTCATAACTTTTAGTTCTTGCCGTCTATTTTTTGCATTTTTGACCGGTATCTCCCAACTGGAGGGATACAACCTGTTTGCATTACCTGTGACTCCACGGTATTCAACACAGAGCAGCGTAATATGTAAAGAAGTGAGTATAATTTTAAGTTTCTCTCAAGTCAAAGATGATTTTAGCTCACAGAGGTATTTTGATAGTGACATCTCTCCTGTGATTCGAGGCTTACGACATTGTAATTACTGTAATACAATTTTTATTACAACTCGACCCCCTCTGCAACACAAAGATTGTCTCATCTGTCAGAGACCCTCTGCTACACAAAGGTTGTCACATCTGTCAGACACACTCTGCTGCACAAAACTTATCTCATCTAGATTTCCCTCAAGCCAGTCGTGATTGCAGTGTACAGATGTGTTTTGATAGTGACATGTCTCATGTGAACTGAGGCAGGAGTACACTGTAATAACTTTAATAACAAATAATTCAACTGTACATCCTCTGAAACATAAAATGGTGTATGTGTAACTTCGTCTGTAACTCAAATATCTCTTTCATTTTTTCTGGCACATTATTTTTTTCTCCATTTTTCAGATCATTATCATCATCATGGAACGTTGAATCACACCAGACATAATACCCATTGTGATAAAAACGAAGAAAAACATAATGGAAGCCAACTAATCGGCTTCTCAGTCATACACACAAGACAGTCTGTTTGACATCTTAAACAAATATCCTCTCATTATAGATGGCCAACAAATACTCAATAATTTCACTTCTATGGCCAAGAACAACGTCAAGTAAAGGCAATGAATTCCTACATAAAAGTGGATGCGAGGAAACATGTTGCACGAGGAATTTGTCTCGTCTCTTGTCTTGTAGACTTTGCTGTTGCAAATACACTTCTATTCTCCCGGAAACAAACCTCAGTTATAAAAACTAATTGTGTGGTGAGTGGAAAATCGTCTCACTTTCCACCATTTGACGTGGCACTCCTGCTGGAACTGAAGATTTGCCTCCTGGTGTACTTTTAACTCCATAAACCGATATTCGCACGCGCGAACCAACACATGGCCCAACGTAACAATGAACGAAAGATAGCAGAATACCACTAGCAACATTTTGAATGAAGATGAATCCTGGCTGCAGTTATCACGATCAGAACTGTCTGTAAATCTCTCAACCATGTAACAGGTAAATGATCTCACGACAGACGATGTGACTCAGCTTGTGAAGGCTAGAAGAAACGGTATAAGGCATATAAATCAGAGAGGAAGGGCGTCTGTAGCGGGTCACTTCCTCTGGAATGTAGTTACATCGGTGACATTCATGTTGTTCTGACAAAAGCTACAGTCTCACATACAACAGTATCCTGGATATATCTGTACTTGCTGTAGAAGGATGGTGTATAAAATACCCCTTAACCCGTTTACCCCGTAAACAAAGACATCTTTTCACAAACACATTGAAATTTACTGACCAAGTGTCTCACAGGCAAAACACCAATAAATTACAAAGAATGGCTTTGTTTAAACATGCAACAGACAAATCCAACAATCATCTGTATGAATCTCTTACTGAAAGAGAAGGCTGCTGTTAAACAAAGTATGTGAAGATGAAGACAAAGAAATATCGACAGAACTGACATATTCTGCAATGGCCGAGACCACATCACTACCCACAGATCCACCTCTCAATGAAGAGCAACCATCGGTTGTCAGAATCCACCTCTCAATGAAGAGCAACCATCGGTTGTCAGAAATTCTGAACAGCTTTCTGCTGGAATTTCTGCATATCCAGATCTGTTAATCATAGTCAGCAACCATCTAGTTTAACTGCCAATGATAGATCCCAGCTAAGTGCTACAACTTCCACAAATACGACTCTCACTGAATGACTCTCAGATAACTCAGAAGAAGAAGATGATGATCCCGTTTCTGCTATTAGAATGGTGAAATTGGATCCAACAATTGATGATAACAAAAAATCATTTCTGGGGTAGGCTACCTGGTGAGGGAAAGCGAACAATCAATATTTTCTCGGACAAATAAAATTAAGCTTTGCTTCATTTTTCCAGATGGAAAATTCTGGTTTTCTCACTCAAGATTTGTTCGACTCTTCGCAATGAAGTATTTTCGGCGCAGAATACTTCAACATGAAAGGAACATGGCTTCCAATATTGAATACCTCTTTGCTGTACAGCTCATCGCGGAATTACAGCAATTTTAAGTTCAGCCTCTATTGCTGTAAAGAAGTGACCCCTACAGAATCAAACTGCTGCAACAAAAGATTCAGCCTATCAGTGTTTGCGTCCAATAAGAGAGGGGTCAACATACGTGAAGCAGGTTATGTCTTGGCAACAATTAAATAGTTGTGATTCTTCACTTCCTTCTCTTCCTGCAGCAGACCTTCGATGGCTTGATAGTCTCCACAGTTTTGCAAAACAATAAAAAAAAATTGGGAGAAGGCCACGGCCGGAAAAAGTGCACTCTACTCAATTACAACACATATAAGGGAAGTGAGAAGAGGTGCCGACATACTGACAGAGCCACATAACTTCACGGTATAGTCTTCCGGTTAACCTATTCTAAAGCACATACCAAGAATCTAACGATTCGTGGTATGTGTTGTATCTCAGGTACGCTTTTATTGTACCTGTTCATGTGGCAACTTGGATGATATGACCACACGGCCCCTATAGCACCGGCATAAGCGGTATTAGATACAAATCTAGAGAGCTATGATGGAAATGCTCTGACAACTCGTATATTGGTAATTGGTGAGCTGTTTCGCTGTGACAACTCATACACTGGGGATTGGTGAGCTGTATCGTCGTCAAGACTAACCCTGTTGCAGCTGCACGAAATTTCCAATACAAGCTTCAATGCTTCTTTACAGACATCATTTTTTCATCAGCATGTCCAGTTGGCAAAGCGTAGAATTGCTTTTACATAATTGAAATTAGCAGAGGGAATCACTGTATGCCCATGCAACACTCTGGGTCGATGAAGCTCCAACTCCAGATGAAGTCTCCCAAAACATATGCGACTTCACTGACAGACAAATATACCAGCGGATGACATTGAACTTAAGATAGTATTCACTGAAATCCTAGTTCATTCCCATGCTGCATCTTTCAATAAGAAAACGACTTTATGTCGGTTTGATTATCCATAGCTTCCTGCTGACGAAACTATACCATCAAAAACCGATGAAGATAATCCACTAGAAGCACTTCAAAAACGTGAAATTGCTTCAAAAACGCTGAAAAGGTGCGATGTTCCACGGACGCTGAAAAGGTGCGATGTTCCACGGACAAACATAGCGTTATCACTTGATGGTATTTTTCCAATATTTCATCTTGCTTTACCTAGATTGACAACCTAAGCTCTTTAAGTATAATGAAATCGTGATATAGCTGACATATTGTTGAAAGCGACGTTAAATTCTATTCACTCACTTAAGTATAATGAATCTGAAATTCTGTAAGAATGTTCACACCATCGCTGCTGCTCAGATAAGCGCATTGGTGTTCAATGAATTCTAATTAAATTTGTATTTCTTCTAAATTCGGATAAATAAATCTAGGCGTCTAGATCTGACATACCAGAAGACTATACTGTGAAGTCATGTCGCTCTGTCAGTATGTCGGCACCTCTTCCCACTTCCCTTATATGTGTTGTAATTTTTACCTGTATATGGAGAGATTCTGCTGGTGGACGTTTCGTCCCCGAGGCCCGCCCCCTGTACAGACCTTTTGGCCTTTGATATATGTTGGCATTTGTGGGAAGTTGATGCTGGGTCGACATCGGGCCTTACAGACTAGTCTTTTGTGTTAAATGCCGTCATTTTCATCTGACGACGATACAGCTCACCAATCTCCAGTGTAGGAGTTGTCACAGCGAAACAGCTCAACAATTAGCAACATACGAGTTGTCAGAGCATTTCCATCATAGCTCTAGATTTGTATCTAATGCCGGTGCTAGGGGCCGTGTGGTCATGTCATCCAAGTTGCCACATGAACAGGTACAATAAAAGCGTACCTGAGATACAACACATATCACGAATCGTTAGATTCTTGGTATGTGCTTTAGAAAAGGTTAACCAGAAGACTATACTGTGAAGTCATGTGGCTCTGTCAGTATGTCGGCACCACAAGATGGTTACATGCAAGAGAGGAGCGGTCAGAGTTGTCATTGATAGCAAGACATCATTATGTTCTTTACATAACATCCTTATTACTGACCAGTATTCTTTCTCCAAATGAATTTCCGAGTCGTTTTCTGGTGTATAATGTATCTCAGTGACGATATGATTGTGTGTGCTGGCACACCATGAAGATGTAAAACACATGGCGTTCACACGACCCCTAGCTCCGCGTTAAACAGAATTAGAGACAAATTAGGAAACGTAGCACCGGAGATTTTGAAAGCTACGATCGTGTTTGGCTATCAGTGTTCAAAATTCACCACTGAATTTGATAAAGGCAAAATGAAGAGGTTTGGTTGTTAGCCGATTTGCATCACATGTTTCTGCAATAATGTTTTGTAGCGTCGATTGAAATCGTCATTCTGTACAGGATCTAGCACATGTGGATCAGTTTGGAATATTACTATTCTATGAAGGGATACCGATAATTAAAAGTGTTAAAAGTTGTAATCATCTCTCTTGTCGTAGCGACGACGTGAGTGTATTTTTGGAAAGCTAAAGGTCTAAATATGCTGCCCCATGTGGTCTATGTGGACTATGTGGTCTATGTGGACTATGTGAACTATCAAGCTAAGCAAAGACGGTATATATCCATCGTTGCTTCGATTTTATATGGATTATCAAATGCTAGGAGACGGTAAAAGCGTTTGGTCAACCACAAGGAACGAGTTTCTGAAACGGTTATTTTTTAAAAACATATTTTGCATATAGTGTATTCATATGGGTGGTGTCAAAACACTATTCACTTTGGAATATGGCGTCACGATATCATATGAATATTGTTAATTAAAAATTCAAGCAACAAAGAAACATTCCAAGAATGATATTGATATCCGTTGCGTCAGCAGAACTGTCTTATGGCTTCTGACATCAATATACCGCCGGTTAGTTTAATTAATAGATAAGAATATTTTCTGTTGTTATGTAGTGAACTCTAATACAAGCGTCTAGTCCGTCATTCATAATTCAGCCGTCGTCCATTAAAGAATATCCGCGTCCATAATCCAAGACCTATTCCATATCCATATAACAGTATTAGCACCAAATTTAAAAAAAACTTTCATAGTATACATGTACATAAACATAGGCTAGTTTCCTGCAAGAGAGAAGCGATCAACAGTTTTCAATGATGCCGACAAGACATCATGATGTTCCAAAAATATAAAATCCGTATCGCTGATCAGTATTCTTAATCCATAATAATCGTTCTAAAGTCGTTATCTAGAGAATGGTGTATCTCAGTCACGCTTTGATTGTGACTGTTCATATGAGCACCATGAGGATCTTGAAGTACATGGGTTCATACGGCCCCTAGCCCCGGGTTAAGCGGAATTAGACACAAGTTACGAAACGTAGCGCCATAGATCTTGCACGCTACGTTCGTATTTTGCTATCAGCATGCGATATGTATCGCCAAATTTGAGAAACTTTGAGTGGAGGCGCTTGGAGGAATAGCCCTGTTTTATAAGTTTCTGCAACAATGTTTTGTGACGTTGATTGAAATCGTCACAATTAACACAGGATCTAGCAAATGCTACTAGGCGAGATATGTATACGCCATATGCAGGTCCCACTGGAATATTACTGTCCAGAAAGGGATAGTTTACGATGTCGAAATTCATGTCTTTTGTGATAAAGTCGACGAGAGAGATGCCCGCTTCATTTTTGTAGAGATATAGATCTAAATATGATGTGCCTGTAGGGCTATCTGTAGTTTCCTTCAAATCCAGTGAAGGTGGATATATATCCTTCACTGCGTCATTTATATAGCGATTATCCACAGCGAGAAGATCGTCTATATAGCGTTTGGTGAATGAGAAGGAACGGGCTTTGAATGGATCGGTTTTTGAAAGCGCCTGCATATAGCCATATTCATAAGAGAACAAATACAGGTCAGCCAACAGGGGTGCGCAATTAGTACCCATTGCAATACCTATATGCTGTTGATATATTGTGTTGCCAAATTTCACATAGATATTTTTAATGAGAAATTCAAGCAACTCTATAAACAAAGAAACATCCCATGAATGATATCTCTTGTATGTAGTAGAGCTAAAGAATGCTTTATGGCTTCCGACATTAATATATCTACGATAAGTTTCCTTGAACACAGATACTATTAATGAACTTAGGCGGTCAATAAGGTCCTGATGAGGGATTGTAGTATAGAGAGTCGAGAAATCCCATGTGGATACATGTCTGTACGGTATGTGACCTTTAGCATCAAGTTCCTCCGTAAGACATTTTGAGTTTTTTAATATCCACATACATTCAACGCCAGAGTTTTTAGAAATAGTGGCGCAATACCTTTCCCAAAATGCTTTTACCTCCTGAAGGGCCCTCGTCAATAGGGTTGAAAGAAGCTTGGTGGTGCAGCTTCTAGAACCAGCTATGAATCTAGTTTTGTATGGTGATTTATGCATTTTGGGAGTCCAGTATACTTTTGGTATGTCGTTATCATCGGTTGGAAGACAAATACCTCTTTCCCTGAGAAACGTTTTGTGATTGTTAAATAAATCTTCCAGAGTAAATGAAGTTTGGGAGTAAGTAGACGTATTTGATGATGATAGGTCTGCACTCAATTCTTTAACCAGCACCTGGTAATAGTAATATTTACATATGAATATTATATTATGTGGAGCTTTGTCTGCTGGGACAATGACGAATTTACTCTGGAGATTTGCAAGAACTTTTTGCGAATTGAGGTTTCTCAGTACTTGTTTTGCTTGGGGAAGAGTACTTCTGTCAATATGGCGGATTGTTTCAACGACCTTGCTTTTGGTGAGGTCCAGCCAATCAGCGAGTACTGTAGGTTCAACTTTTTCTCGCTTCGACCAATCAATAACGTACTGTTCCAATGCAGACAGGACTATCTTCTGGTCAGCCTTCAGATTTATTCTTCTCGGCTCTCTATATTTAGGTCCTTTCATCAGGAGTAATTTCAGGTCCTTATCACTCACCACATCAAGGTCACCAGTCACAACATGTTTGCATGGTGTATAGATAAAGTTCGACGATTCACAATCACAACTATAGCCTCCTGGCGTGTATAAATTCCAGTCAAACTCCCTGACAGCATTGGAGTAATTGAATAATAATATAAACTATCCGGTAAGCCACACCTGTACATTAATGGTTGTAGCTCAGACTCCGACACCTGCCCTTAGTTATCAAACTGCGGGTAAATTCTGTAGAAATATATATATATTTACAGAAACAGAGTTTCGGGTTGTTTTTTTAATTCATAATATACGAATTAGCGATTAACCCTCGTCAGGGAGTCTCAACGCAGATCATAACATGTCATCAACATGATCAGATCTTCTCAGTATTTTACTGATGGCATATGTTTATATACACCACAAAAGTCCAGTCAATTCCCATATAGGAATTACTAGCCATCATTCTCCAAGAAGTAACTTGTGACTAGCATAGTTTACTTCATTGTAATAGGAGTCTGAGCTACAACCATTAATGTACAGGTGTGGCTTACCGGATAGTTTATATTATTATTGAGTCGTGCCTTCGGGCCTACTATCCAAACACGTGAATCGGTTTTAAACTCTCGTTTATCTCTGATCCTTGTGCATGTCTTGATTGTTAGTCTCAGACCCAACATAAGACTGCCCTGTACACTAAGTTATGAATACATACTTAGTTTACTAATGACTACGCCACAGACGGTAGTCATCGTCCACAAGACGGTATACATGACCGTATACTGTTCGGACAGTATATATTACCGTATACTGTTAAGATACTACATAAATTGTAGATTTTCTGGGATTGTTAAACGATGCCAGGCAGAAAAATTCTCTGCAAAGACGAAAAACCGCTAGTCGTTAATTCGACACATTTGACACACATGGCCAAAGCCCGTCAAATCAGACAAACTAAAGCATTTGTCACCGCCAATGGGTGTATCTGTAATCGGATACAACCTTGACCGCTGTCAATTGATAACACTTTGACATGATAACAGTAAGAGCATACTGTTTATGGTAAACACACACTGAGTTCTGGGTTAAAACCCTGTGTTTGCTTCGCATTAAGGGCAGCAGCTGGATAAACTATTATCGGTTTTAGCCGGCGCTGTGCCCCCTCAAAGGCGTTGATGTACCTGGTAGCTACACAGCCATACTTTGTTTCACAAGGAAACTATATCATAAATCTCCCTTGATATTATTATAATAATAATATGAGGTCGACAAATGAGGGGCGCTAATTGTGCCGATCATACGCATTTAGTCCAGCTAGAGCTGAACAGATGTAGAATTCTAACACACATATGAATTATTGGCCGACAGCCACTGTGTTATTGCGTCCAGTTGGACGTTTAGAATTCCAACATATCGCTCGAGATTTGCGATACCACTCTAAACAGAGATATATTCCTCTGTTGTCTTAGACCTCGTTGTCGACTCTATAATAGGTACAAACGTACCGCAAGAGTGTTTTGATACGTGGCAAAGTACTACGCTTGCCTCGCAGATCAAAATTTATGAACGATGCGAAGCGATACCATTACACGGTATCCGTGCATTAAGGTGCAGAAATGGTTATTATTGTCTCGCATGCTATTTAGCAGATCTGCTACTTCGCAAATAATTTCTAAAATCAGTGATATTTAGAAAGGGGTGTGCTACTTTGAAGATAATTTCTAGGATTACTGCTAGTTAGCACTTTGACTTGCCTGTTCCCAAAGAAAATATATTGTATAATTAGCACAAATGCTAAATATTGAATATTTTTTTCTAAATTGCAACCAGAAGAAATATTCAATATTTATGATAAATCGCAAACGCAAATTGTCGGACTGCCCCTCCCGAAAGAAAATATATTGTATAATTAGCACAAATGCTAAATATTGAATATTTCTTCTAAATCGCAGCTTCAAATTGTACGAATGCCTCTCCTTAAAGAAAATATATTGTATAATTAGCACAAATGCTACATATTTTCAAACTTGCATGGGCTGGTGAATAAGGATGTTTAAGGCAGTCCCAAGTACACCTTCTTTGCTGGTCTGTGCAACTCCTCTGACAACAACAGGGATTATTCTATCTTTCTTCCTGGTTGAACAACGCGCATGCGCTGGTATATAAAGAATTTTAAGACAGTCGCAAGTACATTTTCATTTGTGGTCGTCTGTGCAACTCCACTCAGACAATAACAGATTATTCTATCGTTCTTCCTGGTTAAACAACGCGCATGTGCTGCTTTTTAGGACGCCTACAGAACGGGCGATATAAAGGCAATCTCACTGATGCAGACAGCTGACATGTATTCAGACTTACTGGCACAACACACCAATCATTCAACGACACTGCACCCAATGACTGAAGGTGTTTCGGAGACAATCGGCCCCTTTCAATGTAATTTCGAAAGAAACAAAACGCCAAAAACAACATCTTCCTTTGGTACTTGATTGCAACAATCAAATTATATTCTAATTAGATGATACTATAAAGGTGCTAAATATTGAATATATTGTCCTTTCTCCGACACGGTGTTACAGATATTTTAATGCGAATCTCTTCTAATTAGAGTAGATTATAAAAGTGCTAAATATTGAATATATTGTCTTTTCTCCGAAAAGGCTCTTGTGGATATTTAACTGCGAATCTCTTCTATTTAGCATAGATTATAAAAGTGCTAAATATTGAATATATTGTCTTTTCAAAGACGCCATGCCGCTACATATTTAAGTGCGAATCTTTTCTAATTAGATGATATTATAAAAGTGCTAAATATTGAATATATTGTCTCTCTCGGACGCCAGCTAGATATTTAACTGCGAATCTCTTCTAATTAGATGATATTATTAAAGTGCTAAATATTCAATATATTGTCTGTTCTCAGACGTCAGCTACATATTTAAGTGCGAATCTATTCTAATTAGATAATATTATAAAGGTGCTAAATATTGAATATATTGTCCTTTCTCCGACACGGGGTTACAGATATTTTAATGCGAATCTCTTCTAATTAGATTAGATTATAAAAGTGCTAAATATTGAATATATTGTGTTTTCCCCGAAAAGGCTCTTGTGGATATTTAACTGCGAATCTCTTCTATTTAGTATAGATTATAAAAGTGCTAAATATTGAATATATTGACTTTTTCCAGACGCCAGCTCCATATTTAAGTGCGAATCTTTTCTAATTATATGATATTATAAAGGTGCTATATATTGAATATATTGTCTTTCGCAGACGCCAGATAGATATTTAACTGCGAATCTCTTCTAATTAGATGATATTATCAAAGTGCTAAATATTCAATATATTGTCTGTTCTCAAACGTCAACTACATATTTAAGTGCGAATCTTTTCTAATTATATGATATTATAAAGGTGCTATATATTGAATATATTGTCTTTCGCGGACGTCAGCTACATATTTAAGTGCGAATCTATTCTAATTAGATAATATTATAAAGGTGCTAAATATTGAATATATTGTCCTTTCTCCGACACGGGGTTACAGATATATTAATGCGAATCTCTTCTAATTAGATTATATTATAAAAGTGCTAAATATTGAATATATTGTCTTTTCTCCGAAAAGTCTCATGTAGAATTTAACTGCGAATCTCTTCTATTCAGTATAGATTATAAAAGTGCTAATATTGAATATATTGTCTTTTTCCAGAAGCGAGCTACATATTCAAGTGCGAATCTTTTCTAATTAGATGATATTATAAAGGTGCTAAATATTGAATATATTGTCTTTCTCGGACGACAGCTAGATATTTAACAGCGAATCTCTTCTAATTAGATGATATTATAAAGGTGCTAAATATTGAATATATTGTCCTTTCTCCTACAAAGTGTTAGATATTTTAATGCGAATATATTCTAATTAGACTAGATTATAAAAGTGCTAAATATTGAATATAGATGCTATTAAAGTAACCCACTTTTCTGCCTACTGCGAAGTTTAGCAAAAGTATCTGCACAATATTGCCAAGTATGCTATTTAGCACCATGTTAAAGCATAGGAAATTTGAAAAGTATCTAAAAAAAAGCCAATCCTGCACCTAACTCTATCCGTGCTGTTCGTGTACAACAGTGTACATACACACTTACGGATCTAGTATCCGAGTTATCAAACTCTACACTGCGTATCTGATATAACTTCAGATATAATACCTGACTGCTATATGTATTTACAAAATGCATGTCTAGGTTTTCCTTGACTACTGTATATACCGAATAAATCGGTTATTACGACTTATATATCACACCCCGATGGAGTTGTTGATATTCCTGGTTTTTGATATTTAAAATATTGAAAAGTATATATATCAGGATTTTCACAGTCACCGAAACGTTTTGTTATACCTAGAAAATATATCATTTTCTTCTCAGACATTACGCTAAAGGGACCTAAAAGAGGGGGCGTATATAGTATACGGTCATACCGTACACAAAATATATGCATGTTCAGCCCTGTGAGCTTGAGAGGATTCAAGCCAACAAAGGACTGACATGCCCGCCAATTCCAGCCTATAGACTGTCGGCACTGCGGCCAATCGGATTTCCCGATTTACGGCCAATAGACATAAGCGCTGTTATACTATTTAACAGTGTCAGCGTCTGTGAGCCCCAGACCTCTACGGTCTCCGAAAGAGTGTACAATCGTACACGGAGCGAAATGATATACGCTACTGTATATCTGAGATATCTATGATATCTGGCATTTATAATGCCCAGCGGATGATTTTCTGCTAAGGCGAAAGCCGACTGTCGTAAAATCGACAAATTTGACATGTACACATACAGGCCAATAGCCCGTCAAATTAATAACAAAGCTACAAGAAGTAACTGAAATATATGAAATATATTCAGTACTTACACAGATTGTCAGCACATCAGATAGCATGTTTGGAAACCCACGATTACGGGTTAACTGAGAATAAATTCAGAAACAGACATACTGAGGGATACCCGCATAGCGGAACGATTCTCCTATTACAATGAAGTAAACTATGCTAGTCACAAGTTACTTCTTGGAGAATGATGGCTAGTAATTCCTATATGGGAATTGACTGGACTTTTGTGGTGTATATAAACATATGCCATCAGTAAAATACTGAGAAGATCTGATCATGTTTATGACATGTTATGATCTGCGTTGAGACTCCCTGACGAGGGTTAATCGCTAATTCGTATATTATGAATTAAAAAAAAAAACACCCGAAACTCTGTTTCTGTAAATATATTTCTACAGAATTTACCCGCAGTTTGATAACTAAGGGCAGGTGTCGGAGTCTGAGCTACAACCATTAATGTACAGGTGTGGCTTACCGGATAGTTTATATTATTATTGTTAAATACTGAGAAGATCTGATCATGTTTATGACATGTTATGATCGGCGTTGAGACTCCCTGACGAGGGTTAATCGCTAATTCGTATATTATGAATTAAAAAAACAACCCGAAACTCTGTTTCTGTAAATATATTTCTACAGAATTTACCCGCAGTTTGATAACTAAGGGCAGTAGTCGGAGTCTGAGCTACAACCATTAATGTACAGGTGTGGCTTACCGGATTATTAATATTGGGACCTCTACGGTCTCCGAAAGAGTGTACAATCGTACACGGAGCGAAATGATATACGCTACTGTATATCTGAGATATCTATGATATCTGGCATTTATAATGCCCAGCAGATGATTTTCTGCTAAGGCGAAAGCCGACTGTCGTAAATCGACAAATTTGACACATACAAGGCAATAGCCAGTCAAATTAATAACAAAGCTACAAGAAGTAACTGAAATATATGAAATATATTCAGTATTTACACAGATTGTCAGCACACCAGATAGCATGTTTGGAAACCCATGATTACGGGTTAACTGAGAATAAATTCAGAAACAGACATACTGAGGGATACCCGCATAGCGGAAAGATTCTCCTATTACAATGAAGTAAACTATGCTAGTCACAAGTTACTTCTTGGAGAATGATGGCTAATAATTCCTATATGTGAATTGATCTGACTTTTGTGGTGTATATAAACATATGCCATCAGTATACTACTGAGAAGATCTGATCATGTTGATAACATGTTATGATCTGCGTTGAGACTCCCTGACGAGGGTTAATCGTTAATTCGTATATTATGAATTAAAAAAAAAACCCGAAACTCTGTTTCTGTAAATATATTTCTACAGAATTTACCCGTTGTTTGATAACTAAGGGCAGAAGTCGGAGTCTGAGCTACAACCATTAATGTACAGGTGTGGCTTACCGGATTGTTTATATTATTATGGAGAGTCGAGAAATCCCATGTGGATACATGTCTGTACGGTATGTGACCTTTAGCATCAAGTTCCTCCGTAAGACATTTTGAGTTTTTTAATATCCACATACATTCAACGCCAGAGTTTTTAGAAATAGTGGCGCAATACCTTTCCCAAAATGCTTTTACCTCCTGAAGGGCCCTCGTCAATAGGGTTGAAAGAAGCTTGGTGGTGCAGCTTCTAGAACCAGCTATGAATCTAGTTTTGTATGGTGATTTATGCATTTTGGGAGTCCAGTATACTTTTGGTATGTCGTTATCATCGGTTGGAAGACAAATACCTCTTTCCCTGAGAAACGTTTTGTGATTGTTAAATAAATCTTCCAGAGTAAATGAAGTTTGGGAGTAAGTAGACGTATTTGATGATGATAGGTCTGCACTCAATTCTTTAACCAGCACCTGGTAATAGTAATATTTACATATGAATATTATATTATGTGGAGCTTTGTCTGCTGGGACAATGACGAATTTACTCTGGAGATTTGCAAGAACTTTTTGCGAATTGAGGTTTCTCAGTACTTGTTTTGCTTGGGGAAGAGTACTTCTGTCAATATGGCGGATTGTTTCAACGACCTTGCTTTTGGTGAGGTCCAGCCAATCAGCGAGTACTGTAGGTTCAACTTTTTCTCGCTTTGACCAATCAATAACGTACTGTTCCAATGCAGACAGGACTATCTTCTGGTCAGCCTTCAGATTTATTCTTCTCGGCTCTCTATATTTAGGTCCTTTCATCAGGAGTAATTTCAGGTCCTTATCACTCACCACATCAAGGTCACCAGTCACAACATGTTTGCATGGTGTATAGATAAAGTTCGACGATTCACAATCACAACTATAGCCTCCTGGCGTGTATAAATTCCAGTCAAACTCCCTGACAGCATTGGAGTAATTGAATATTTTGGTGGCTATAGATTTGGTATACTTATATGAAATGCAAGGAGGTTCTGTGAACTTAAAATAGTTTGGTACAGCGTTGCGTACCTCTGGATCATTCAGGATTCGAGGTAAATTAATAATGTCCAGTCCTTTACCTAAGTAGTTGAGTCTCAAGAAAAGCCGATCTTGAGATGTTTCGATTATGTTCACTGGACGATACAACCGAAAATACGCTATATGTTGACATACTTTACTGATTTTTGGTGGTATTATATTTCCTGAAGACGCAGATTGTTGTATATCTCTGGCTATTCGATCTAAAGCTCTCAGAGGTAACGCATACAGAACTGTACATAAGCTATGTATACTATTGGGTGTGTTAGATAAACCCACTAAATAATTTAAAGTGATATGAGCGTGAATCATCGAACTATTAAACTTTCGCCAACCATGGCTGCGATGCCTCCGTTGATGGGGTTTAAATAGCTGCGTAATGTTGGATATATTTGAACGGCGGTTTGTAGCATTGCCGAATCCACTGACATTATCATTTAAACCAAACGGAAACACCGACCCAAGTTCTAGCATCCAGAATAATTCCCGCTCTCGGATTTTTCTCTCAAATCCAAAGGGGGAGTCATTGGTAGATGGATAGACGACGTCTATGATCTGAATACTAAAGTTATCCCAGCCATGGTCAGGTCCAGAAAAATGCTTACCTATGAGCAATTGTTTTTTCCTAACGGATTTTCTGTGACCGTTCACCCTAAGATGGAGTCTTTGGGTGGCCTTGCCAACATACTGTTGACCACACTTCTTACAGGAAACTAAATAAATACAGTTTGTAGTAGAACAATTAAGATCAACATACGAGTTAACAGAATATGAGTTACCAGTTAGCGCGGAACTAAATGAAGCTGAAGTATTAAACAGTGGACACGTGAGACACCCACGATGTCCACACTTAGAAATCTTGAAATTAGTACAAGTAGAATTCGGTGCTAAACAATCATCAAGCGTGATATTACAAGGTTTGATGTCGTGACCTTGCTTTGCTGTCAGAAATATGTCTGTCATTTGGATTGAAAAAGGTCTTAGTGCATTTCGACCTGTTAGAGACTCGGCCGAGGTACCTGCTACATCGTACACTGTCAATTAGATAATTGTTCTATTTATGAGGTCAGTTGGTACACATGAAAATTTTGACAGTTCAGAACTGGTCAATTCCTAGTCTACCAGAACAGTTCAAAAAGCCATATACTGGATGGGTGTGTTCAGTAACTGAGAACTAGCTCGCAGAAATCTTCAGGTGAGTACGGTTAATATATTAACTGAGCAGATGAGCACAGTCAAGGACTGACAATGTCCGTCCTGACACTGATCAATACTGTTCAGTTACTGTACAGAACCGTTCAGTTGTTGAAGGCAAGGACTGACAATGTCCGTCCTGACACTGATCAATACTGTTCAGTTACTGTACAGAACCGTTCAGTTGTTGAAGGCAAGGACTGACAATGTCCGTCCTGACACTGATCAATACTGTTCAGTTACTGTACAGAACCGTTCAGTTGTTGAAGGCAAGGACTGACAATGTCCGTCCTGACACTGATCAATACTGTTCAGTTACTGTACAGAACCGTTCAGTTGTTGAAGGCAAGGACTGACAATGTCCGTCCTGACACTGATCAATACTGTTCAGTTACTGTACAGAACCGTTCAGTTGTTGAAGGCAAGGACTGACAATGTCCGTCCTGACACTGATCAATACTGTTCAGTTACTGTACAGAACC